>JAHREE010000128.1:2884040-3169732 GCA_033628505.1 Tringa tobata
GGCACAGGTAACAGCACAGGCGGCTACGGGAGCCGTTTTTCTCCTCGCTTCTCCACAGCGGTTAGACCCAGGCCACAGGGTCGGGTGAAGGAGCTTTGCTGCGGCGCCGTGTGTCCCTCAGGTGTAGTCGGCGTGACCGTGTTGTGTTTATTGCTCTAACAAATGCTGCCTTGTGTCACGAGTGAGCGGACTGGTCTGACGTTCTTCCAGCTGAAGGCAAGTGGCATAATCAATTTGAACTGTGAAGACTGTGTTCTCAGGGCGCAGAAAGAGCATATTTTGGCCTATTACACAATGTCTGACCAGCAAAATGACACTTCTCCCAGTAGAAGTAAGTTTTAAGGGATTGGAAAAGTATGATAAATGTGAATTGCCTTTTTTTTGCTTTTTTGGGCTATATGCCCAGAACTCCTGAAACTAAAACTGAAAACTGCAAGATTAGGGCTATAATTAATCAAGGGTGAATAAACTTTATCCTTTGTTCCCCTTTTTTTTTTTTTTGGTGAATTTGGTATCTTTTGAATCATTAAGCCTCCCTGCTTTTAACACCACTTCTGCTGCTACCTGAAATACTTAATATCTCCTCTTCTCTGTCTAGTTATCTCTTATTCTAGAGTGCTATGGATTCTCATGTTTCTCCCTCAAATCTGTCCAGTGTTCATGCTTTAAAATGGAATGTAAATTAACGCCCCAAGAGGACTGACCAACTAGAAGTAAAGCACTGCTGTGGCAGTTGGGTGAGGTTCTGGCTCAGCAAGAACCGTGCCCATCACTTCTAAATTTACTGAGACCTGCGTTTGAAGGAGAGCCCCTAGGATGTGAAGACAGTACTTCCTACTGTGGTGTTGGTACTCCAGGTGTTTTTTGCTTCCTCTCTTTCAACAGTTTGCTCAAGGATAAATGGAGAAAATGGGACTTCTTATGTGTTCACAAAGTGGGCAGCTTCCAGACTTATTCTGAAAAGTTTGAAAACTAGGCTATGTTGAAACACCAAGTCCTTAAAGAAGGTGACTGTTCTCAGTCTCCAAAATGCATATGTAACATCTTGGGCTTGGGGCAGCCTTAAGACTGTTGGGAAGAATCAGCTTTTTCCTCTGGAATCTGGTCTTTCAGATCATTAAGGGCAGCAGATTTCCCATTGGTTTGAGAAGACTGTTAAGTTGGACTCTAAACTTCTAGGGTGTCTTCTTGTGTGGTGGTGTGTTTTCTTTTTGTTTCCCCCCAAAGGGTGGTGGGTGTGTAAGATGCTCAGATCTTGAGATACTCTTCGTGCCCAGTGTTGGAAATGGGGACATGCTTTGAAACTGTTTGTGTGTTTAGTGAGTTCCTTACAAGAATGTATTCTGCCACTGCAAGTCTTGTTCTGATGTCCTAGATGCTTTCTGTGGGAATTTGCTAGTGCTCATTGCTTATTTCTGTTACAAAATGATACTGTACTATAACATGCCGTTGCTCTGTTGGCACTTGCCAGAGGCTAAGGTTGGGGATATTTGTTACCGAGAAAATTATCACCTCTCCCATCTCTTCTGGATACTAATTTATTGGCTGTATGCTTTTTTTTTAATATAATGAGGTATATCTGTTATAATGCAGGGACTTGCAAATTCATATGAATAATTATGTGTGGATAGATATTTTCCTTTTTTAAAAATTCTATTTCCAATTTTTCCTAAGATAACTTCTAAGCTATGGAGAGGGAGTCAAAATTGTTGTAGCAGCATAGGAAAGAAAATAACTTGCTATTAAAGATATTTTTGTATTACTATGCTGTTTTGCTGTTTATTATTAGGATGGCTCTGCTCTTTATTTCATTTCCGTGTGTTCTGTTTTGTTCAGAAGTTTGCATTTTTAAAAAGCATCAGGAAGAGTAGAGTGCACTTTCTTGTTTTAGTTCTTTTGCTATGACTGCTCTGAGCCTAAATACTATGAGTACTACTAAAAGTCAACACCTAAAAGTGACTTAATTATGCTTTTAGGTCACTTGACAGTGCTGTGTTTTGTTCTGTAGGGTTTATATTTGGTCAGCTTACAGCACTGAAAGTTTGGGGGTTGTCTATGGCTTGTAGGAGATCTGACTTTGAGTTCAGAAATGAGAAACTCTTATACTTTCTTTGCCATTGAAAATTAGGGTGTTGGTGGGAAAAGATAGGAGACAGTGGTCATTGTCATGCAGGGAAAGAAAAAGCCCAAACTGTTCAAATATGAAAGCCATGTTATTCTCACAAAAAAATATACTGTTGAAATAGAAAATTTCACAGAATAAGCTTTTGGCCTGCAAGGCCTCAAGTCCGCTCTGAAGAACTGCAATAATAAACCTAACTTTTCTTCATTCATTGAAAACTTTGGGGAAAAATGATAGTTCTGCAGTTAAAAAACCAAACAGATACCCTCACACTCCCTGTCTGTGCAGTATATAGATCAGACTATCTGTGTCTCATTTCTAGACAAATGTCTAATATAGATAATTTCCTGGCACTGCTGTCTATTCTGGTTCTATCCTATGCTTTTATCAATTTAACTTTGCTTTTTTTCTCTGCTCCAAAGTTATTGGAGTCCTTTTCTTACACTGTTTCTCGAAATCCAGCAGTCTTGACACCACATAAAAACTGATTACTAATCCAGTGGTTGATTACCCATTAAAAGTTATTTTTGCCATTCTGTGTTGTCTGAAGTGTGACTATTTCCCATATATGTTATGTTTTGTGATGAGCTGTTGACAGCAGCACTTGTACTCCTGTTGGTGTGGCTCTCGGAATGATAAAATAAGACCTGACATGTTGCATTAGTTCTGAGAAAAGCATGGTTTTGCAATCTTTAATCAGGCAAAGTTTCATTAGCTCTTGGAAGGAGTTCGACAATGCCTTGGCCCAAGTTGTTTTTTGTTGTTGTTTTTTGGGGTTTTGGGTTGGGTTTTTTGTTTGTTTGTTTTAAAACAGCTTGTGGGACTACTTAGCTTTTTCCAGAGAAGGAAAGAGTGGCACAGAGCCTGGGGCATGAGGGTAATATATTTCTGTGGGTTTTACACTTGAATTCTGAAATGTATAATGTTAAATAGGTATTTATGATGCTGACATGTCTAAGAAGGAAAATGAGAACTCTGAAGCTAGAATTTTTCAAAACAAATGCTTCAAAAAAGTTTTAAACATATTTTTCTTTAATGTGGTAACATTAGTGTGGATTCCATATCTTTCTTCCCTGATAAATCAGAGAAATTAGGCAAAAATTGGAAAGAAAACATTGCTTTCTCTTTTCCTTTTTTTTAATCTAGGGAGAGAGAGAAAAGAAGGATCTTTGAACTGTTACTCTCACATTCAGTATTTAAGAAATGTCAGAACTTTGCTACTCGTTTGATTACTGCCTGATGGTTGGTGGTAGCAGCTCTTGCTCTCAACTGTTGAATTACATTAGCATTCATATAAAATAGATTGAAAATAATAGTTGCTTGCACTGTATGGTTCTGCTGTCCTTGCCATTGGGATGCAGTATGACTATGCAGAGAGAATTTGTTACAGGTTGAGAATAAGGGGTGAGAAGGATGAAGAGAACAGCAAAGAAAATGGCTTTATTAAATTCTTGACTAGTGTGATGGTGAAATTGAGGAACCTTGCTTTGCGTGTGTCAGTCACTGCCTCGTTGTTCATGTCATGATTGTGTACTTTTACAATCTTTCCCAGTTGTAGTAGTGCCTTGAGCAAAACCCATCCTGTTTAGTCTTGGAGTAGTGGCTGCTCTTCCTTTTGTGCTCCACTGTGACATCCCACAAAAAAGAATGTACTATTAGCTGGACCTGATTATATTCTAATTTCTTCTATTAAATCAATTTAAAACTTCAGTTCCCAGTGACTTGTTGAAGAGAAAAAGGTACCATATTTCCCTCAATCTCTTTTTAAAATTCAGAAAGTTATTCTCCAAGGGCATACTTAGGTTGGTGCCCTTAAAGGGAGAATTTATTCAAAGTTTCCATATAACATCTGATGTATGCATAATGGCTTTATCAGTATATGTTATCGATTCTATCTGATAATAGCTTAAAAAATGTTATGAGCTAATGAAAGGAGTTCTGCATAGCTGTAGTTGGGAGTGTTTGTGTGCTGAAACCTTCCCATGCGCTCTGTGGGCTGGTGCAAAGCAAGAGCTGGCTAAGCTTCTGCACTGGTCTTCTGCATTATTTTAAACAGGTTGTGATGACAGCTCCTTTTGGTAGAAGAAACTAAAGTAACATTCTGTGATGACAGAGTAGTTGATAGCATATGCATGTGATATGAGAGCCTGTTTCTTACTGAGTCTTCACAGAGACTTGATTTGAGGGTTCAAAACCTCTGTAATATAGCATCTATTTTGGAAAGTATTTTAAAAGCAATTTTAAAGCAAAGAGGTCATTTTCAGATAACTTGCAGAGAACAGGTGTGAGTTAGTTTTATGATCTTCTTAAGCAACTCTTACTAGTGCTATATCTTAAGTGTGTGTTGTTGGGTTTTTGTAGGGGAGTTTTGTTCTGTGGTTTTGTTTGTTTTTTTTTTTTTTTAAGAAAGGTATATGACACTCTAGCTTCCATGACAATTAGTTTGCTCTATGGAAAAAGTAGAAATTGGAAAGGTTATAAACGTCCACACCCTGACCTAATAATTAACAGAAGTTCTTCTGTTTTTATAGTTTGTGGGGTCAGAATTTCTGACTTATCATATTGAGGGTGCTGATTATGCAGTTGGTGAGGAATTAGTTAGCATTAGGAAGATGTTCAGGCAGCTGTCTCTATTCTGATATTTAGAGTTAGAAGTCTGAAGTCCTCTGTAGTGGGAAACCTCCATTTTAATAGAAACATGATATACAAATGACTGTCATTTGGTTTTGCCTCAATTTACTGTTCTGTAGATTTTTGGTTTGTTTCTTGCTCTTAAAAGATTGACTGCTTTTCCATTTCTTGTCCTCGCTTTTATGGGGGGTGGATTTTCCACCCTGTGATCTCAGACTCATTTCTGTCACTTTAATAGTTTAGTGCAGCCTCAGGCAACAGAGCAGTTTCTGTGAAGGGTTCAGTTTCCTCAAAACACCTGTTTAGCTTTAGGACTGGTTCAAAGAAAATTCATCCTGAAATTGCTGGATTTATTGTGCAAAGAACTCCCAATCACACCAGAGAATAGATCTAACAAAGCTGAAGAATTGATAATTAGTTTTAGCCTTTCCTTTTCTTGTTGAAATGAGTCTGGTTTATGTGAAATCACAATAGATATTTAAACACACAAAAGGCAAGCTCTTGTAATGGGAAAGTGGGAAAGCAAGGCTACTGGGAAGGTGGGGGGGAACCAGCTGCAGGTGTTGCTTATTGAGTACAGTTAATTTGAGTGATTAAAACCTTCCTTGTTTCTTCACTTCTTTCCTCTTGTTTTGGAGCTTCAGTTAGTGCTGTGGAGGAATCTCAAGAAGCAGACTGCTTTTGCTTCTGTACCACAGGATAAAGTAATTTTGGGGATTGATGCCTAGTTTGTTGAGGCAGTTGGATGAGGAGGTAAAGAATGAGGCTTGTGAAAGGGGAGGAGGAATTATACAGGGCCAAGTGAGCGGAGTATCCTCTTAAAATATATCTTTGGGGCATAATAGACCACTAAAAACTTAACATAAAAGTGAATCAGCTGGCCCTCTGTTCTAACAATACTGCATTCAGGGAAAGAAAAAAGACTTCTGAAGAAGAGTCTTCCAATTATAGGTACAAGTATTCTATAATATTAAAAAGCAACAGTAATAACATATTGTAATTATTATGTGATGGGTGTTAAGGGAAAGGTTAATTAACTTGGTAAAACCAGAAAGAGTAATAGTGACTTTACAGTAATCTTTGAAGGAAAAACTATAGGAATAAATAAATTTGGTAAGTTTTAAAAAACTTAAAATTATTCATTGTTTACCCTCCAGTGACCTCAGTGTTCTTCCATGAAGGAAAACATTTTATTGACAAGCTTAAACATATAAGAGGAGGGCTTAGAGTGAGTTCTGGAATTTATTTTAAAAGAGAAACTACACGGTATGTTTTATTTTGGAGGTGGGCTTGGTTTTCTTTGTTTTTTTGTGGGTATGTTAGATCACATCTGTAAATGACTATTGCTCGTCAGAGATTAAAGGCACAGTAATTATTTTATTGTCCCGTATCTCTACTCATATGACTCCTTTGTGTAATATCTGAGGCACATAAACTGGTACATATATCACCCAGAACTGTGGAGCAAGTTGCCTTTAAGGGTGTGGTGAGATAAAAGAAGCCGAAGATGGAAGATACTCTTAACAGCCTCTTAGAACACTTCACCTGAGAGCGTTACATGCACCTAGACTTGCTCTTAAAGCTGTTGAAGATTTAGACTTAATAGCTACTAAGCAATTCTGTTTAAAGTTTAATTGGGCTTTAAATCAGGAGAAGTTAAATATCCATGTGGCTTCTGAGTATCTGGCCTTAAACTTTTTGTTATGTGCTTTTTAATCTGCACCAATGTGTCCAAAGTTTTCAGTATCTTTTTTAGTATAATGTGGGGCAGCTGCTCTGTGCTCTGACTAGGGTAGCACAGGCAGCTTACTTTCTATTTACCCTCAGCCTCCATAACAGCATACTTTACTGTATTACACTAACACTAAGAAGCTGCCTCGTAAGCCTTCATTAGTTTATTAGGGAAATTCAGCTCAAATTCTTGGGGTTCTGTACCTGTAACCTGACAAAGATGGGAACAAGTCCAACATGTTTCAGGATGTGGAGTTGCTCCTTCTGTGGCATTCATTTTTACAAGTGATGACTTGTTTTGCCACAGACATGACCCTGTTTTGTAGGTGAATGATCTATAGGTGTGATTCAATATTTTGAATTGCTGATGGTAGAGCCAATTTCCTTCCTTCTTCCTCTCTACGCCTCTATTCTGCTTGCTTCTGTTCAAATAATACTGCAGACATATGCACATATGCATGTGTCTGAGAGGCAAATCATTTCACAGGTCATGACTTTGCAAATGCTTGAGTCAGCCTTACTCTAGGAGTCTCTGGTGGGAATAAGTCACAGTGAATAAGGAAAGGCAAGAACCTCTTAAATGGCATTCACCTCTTAAAAATTTGCCATGTAGAACAGCATCAACCAGTGCAGGTGCTCAGCTTTTATATTCAGGAGCATATGTAGCTCACAAGGCTCAGCCTGGGGCTTGCATGGTCTTGGTGCTTGTGTGCTCAGTTGGGAACTCAACCTGTAGCTTTAACATCTCGTTCCAGTACCCTAGTTCCAGATACCCTAACACAGCAGAGAACTGTATCTTTTCTGTGGTTTTGTTTTTCTTTTGTCCCCCTCTCCCCCCCCGCCTTTGGTACATGAAATCTACTCTGTTCTGGTGATCCTTGCAATCCATTCCTAAGAAATTTGTCTGCTTACTGTCATCTTTCCCTCAGATATCACTTTGTGAAATGACTTTAATTCAGTAAGGTGCTCTTGTTCATGAAGTTATTGCTTTTCCTTATATTGATACAGGTTAAACTTTTTTTCAGCCTTTGGTTGTTCTGATGATGCGGCTTACAGTGTGGTTTTGAAAAGTGTTTTGTTTCTGTAATCTAGGAGAGATGGACTGTAGCAATGTTGTGGCAGGGAGTGGTAGGGGAGCAGGGCAAGTGTTTTGTTAACTGGTTTCATGGCTGCAGGAGATATTATGTAAATACATTGGAAGTTTCCTCTGATTTCTGTGATGTAATGTTTCATAAATAAGCATTGCATTGTTTAAAACCCAGGTGTCGCATTTAGCAAGCTACATACATTCAGAAACAATGTGACAACAAGAGTAAGGTATGTTTTTGGTGTTCCTCATGTAGGACCTAATCCTGCATTCTAGGGAAACTATCTTTCTGGAAAGTTATGAAAAATAGCAATGTGTTTACCTGCATTTGGTCCTGTGGTTGGAAAAGTCTGGGACTAGCAATAAGAGCGTCAGTAAGTCCTAAATGAAGCTGGTTTATCAAGTCTCTTGAAAAACAGCAATACTTCCAATATAAAGATGATATTTACAGTCTACTGTTCTAATTGAGTCATAAATCAAACAAGCCTTTCCCCTCCCTCTCTCCCCCAAAAAAAAAAAAAACTGCACAGGCATCAGTCTGTGTCAGTTCAGCATACTTTCCTGTGTGTGGCCTGTATTTCTTTTCATGGACTCCATCCCCGCAAAGCTGCTTTGTGATCTCAGTCATGATGTGGGTCAAAAGGGGAAGATTGTTAACATTCCTCCTGCCCCTCTCCATCACCATCAGCTGCTCTCAGTGGATATCAGACCTTTGGGCTTGTGTGGGAGAGGACAGTGGAATTTTGTGCTGCTTGTAATCACTCTTCCAAATATTTCTCTCAATCTGTGTCTCGTCTGGACAGTGACCTAGCTCCCAGTTTTTGATGGTTATTATTAATTGTGATTGATTGGTATGTCAATATTGCTGGCATACTAGTATTTTCATATCTTATTTATTGCTGGCATACTAGTATTTTCATATCTTATTAACATTTGTAAGCCCAGCAGGAAGTCTATGATACAGCTAAAGAAACAACTTTTTTTCCAAGGGAGTCATAGTTCTAGGTAGTGTTCTCTGTAATTGCCCTTTAAAAGTTGTTTTGTCTTTTCCCTGGTTAGCAGCTTTAACATTGTTACTTATCTATGTGACTCTTTCTCCCCACTTTAATGATTGTGCTGTATTTGTTTTGACACGAGTGTAGTTTCACGTGACAGCTTTGGTTTTACAGAATAGAAACAACCACTTTTTTTTTTTTGGCTAAATTTAAACTGCTTTTATGGTGAAGTGTCCTTTGTTCTGCAAATGAATTCTACGGCATCGTTATAAGCAGTTTGGAATTGATTGTTACAGTGTTACAAGTAGGTAACAACATGCCTCTGAAGAGATTAAGGACTTCTCATTTTATGTTGCATTTGTTCCAATCATCATAATTGTAATGAAATGCATGTCTCTCTTCTGCGGTTGCTTTCTCTTGTCTTTAATGTGTCCATCTTCCTAAAGAACTTGTTAAAGAAGGTGGTGTTGTCAAACAATATTCCCTTGATCAAACTGGAACAAAAGAAAATATATTCAGTAGTGATCTATAGCTTGAAAAGCAAATGTACAAAGATCATTAACCTCATACTGAGCTCAAATGTATTCCTTGTTTGCAGAGGGAGGAATACACCAAATGTAGTTAATGCAAAGGTTAAATATTGTGGAGGAAGAAGTTTAGAAGCAGAACCTGTTTTACATATCCAATGTAGATAATCATTACTTAAGAGGAAGATGTGTAAAAAGATACTTATAAGTAACAGCAAATTCCGTAAAGCTTGTGCAATTTATGGTTAATGTTTCCTTTATGCTCTGCTTTTACAACAGTTAATAAAACCAGTGTATTGTAATGGAAGAGTTTAAAGTATGATAATTTTATTTAGTCAGCTGTGTGTTATGTTTAACTGGACTGTGACATTTAAGCAACAAAAAGGAGTAGCATTCAGATTGCTCCATGGAGGGAGAAGTAATTGTTTTGGACACCTGTAATTTCATCATCTGCTTATTTTTGTGCCAATTGCACACACTGCAGATGATTTTGGCAGTTTTGCATGATAAGCATGTTAAGCTTTCTGCATGAAGGACACTAGTATCTGAAAAAAACCTTCAATACTAGTGTAAATAAACCTGTTGAATGTTTTGTGTTTCATTATGTAAAAACCCCTTTGTTCTTTTTGTGACAGTTGTTGCTGATGTAAGTACAGCAAATCCAGCTGTACCAGTCACTCAAAGTCCTTGCTTTTTTTTTTGTCAGTTAAAATTATATACAGTACTCTTTAGTAGAACTCCAAACTTAAAGAATCTCAGAAAGTATTGAAATATGTTGTATATTTTTACGTATAATGTATGAACAAGCTTGACCTTCCTGGAAATCTGTCCACATATTATAATGAGTTTCATATAGCAAATACTGTTAAAATAACAATAGTGGGAACAGCTAAGAAATAGTAATAAATTTTATTGTGACCGTGTCTAAAGGATAAAAAGAAAATGTGTGACTGCTGCTGTATGTGATCACTTCCATTGGCTGGAACAAAAAAACGCAATCCTGTTATTTCTTAGAAAAACTTCTATTTAAAAGCTGCATATTTGTATTTAATGGGCTCACAGCCTTTAGTCGTTGTCATCCATACTCATCGCAGTCACTCACCAGTTTACGCCTTTCTCTACTCTTCATACTGTGGCAGAGTTTGTCTGCTTGAGGAAGTGGGATTGGCTCTGTCCCATGTGTCTGCAGAGCTGCTGACTGGTTTGGCTTCTCACAGGTGTTGAACGGCAGTGGCTGTCACCAGACTTGAAAGAAATACAGCTTCTCTTAATAACAGACTGTAAGAATATGTGGTCCTATTGTGGAATGCTAATTAAGGTCAAATAACGACCAGGGAAAATACTGATGGCAATATAGAGGACTGACAGATTTTTATTTGTGAAATCTGTGCTTATTTTTAGAGATTTCATGGGAGAAAACATCAGGATGAAATGTAGAACAACATTTCAGAGCTGCTAGAATTCTAGAGTTGAAATATACAAAGGAATAAGTGATTATATTTAAAAATCTATGTATATATCAAAATATATTTTAAAGTGTATATATTTGACGTTTGCATATTAATAACTGGGAAAGAAGTGGTGTCATAGAGATGTGAAATAAACAGAGCGGATAACCTGTCGGTAGGTTACTGGCCTAGTGAACTGGCTACATACTGGTAGGAGGTATCAGCTGCCAAATTCTTTGTCATAATGGTTTTGGTGCCTGAAAATCTGACCCCAGGTGCTCGTTGCTGTCCTGTTAGCTTGCATTTTTGGCAACCACCTTGCAGGAGTTTCAACCTAGAATACTGGGGTGTGCTCATGAAGGAAGGAGGGGCTCCTGGAGCATGGCCTGTGGAAGATGAGAGATTGAGCAGAAGATGGGGTAGAAGATGAATTAATCTGAGTCTTTCCTCTCTTTGGAGTATGCTCTCTGCTAGCAGTTCTGTCAGGTCCTGGGTGTTCAGTTGCTGGTTTTGGCAAGGTCCATCCAATTCAGAAGCTGTCTTCCATGGTTGCATGGCAGTTTTATTGTTCAATTTTGCCGCTTGTGATGTGTTACTGTTCCTCCTCTATACCTAAAAGTGTTTGGCTGTGGTTGCAATTAATCTGGAACAGAAAGCTGGTCCTTAAGAAATAGCTTTATATTTAATGAACCTTGCCAAACAAAGCCTGGGCTCAAAAACCTGCTGACATTGATAGAAATCTTGAAGCTGATTATGAGTGCTGGAGTTAGGTCTCTTTGTAACTGACATTACAGTAACCTTCTCTATTTCAATGTCAATTTTTTGTTCTCTTTCGTAGTGGTTAGGTAGATAATGATAGAACTTGCACAGCTCGAAGTTGTTCTCCTCTCAGTCCTTGAGTAAAAACATGTTTAAAAAGTAATTCTGTTGGGTTCAAATGTCTGCTCATACAAAGCCTGTAAGAGAAAGGCCATCCTTGAATTTATTTCACTGGGAATCCCCCAAATTCTAGCGAAATGCATGACTCGTGTCCTAGTGGAGTGTGCTACAGTTGTACCTTCCCAAACCCACTGAATCTCTGCCCCTTCACCCCCAGAAAAAAAAACAAACCCAACAAAACAAAAACCAAAACCACCACAACCCAAAACCCCAGCTAGTCGAAACTAGGGTTTGCTTTCTCTTCCTGACTTTTCTCCATTAGTGTTATAGGGAACTCCTGAATACTACTGTGAGTGAGCTCTCTGGTTTCTCAGGCTGCTGTATGCTCTGAAGTCTTGTGAGTGCCAAACCAGAGAGCACTGACATCAGATTTTTTTTCCTAAAGATCTGTGGTGAATCAGCATTTTCTGCTCTTTTAGATTTGCAGTAAGGCTGTTAAACACTCATCTGAAATTTATTTCCTGTCTCTTTTTAATTGTGATTGTTTAACTCTTGGCACTCACCAACAAAAATGTCTCTCTGTTTTTTTTTTTTTTAATATAGTATTGTGTCCTGTGTAACCAACATGAAGTGAGGCTATAGAACTTGAAACAGATAAATGTGCACAGTATCTCTTGCCGCAGTTAGCGTATGGGGCCAGGTGAGCAGAAGTGGAGGCTGAATTTCTATTGCCAGTGACTTTATTGGTTGTGAGCAGCACTTCTAGGACTGCAGTTCCTCCAGAAACCTCTGCCAACATGTAGGTGTCTTGCACTTCCCCACTTACCCCCTCAGCAGCTTGGGTGGGTAGATGTTTGTCACTCTTGGCATAATGTTTCTTCTGCTCTGCTTTCCTGGCAAGTGCTTATACCTACCATGTGGCTGATTATTCTCTGGGTCAGAAAGCTCGTTGAATGCTGGTAGAGCTTTTGTCCATCTGAACTAGTGATCCCCTCAAAGTACTGGCTGGAGCTTTGTGATATTTTGATCACATTAAACATAAAAACTCTTCCGTTTTGCAGAATGTGTTCTTTCCTATATTTAGTAACTCTTCCAGCTAATGATTAGTTTACTTTATAACAAGTATCAATGTCTGTATTGTTTCAGTCATTCTGATAAGCAGATCTTTGTATCCTGATACATGGTAGTTTGGGAGGACAAACTCACTGGAATATCCAATAATGAGCAAATGCTTTTATTAAAGATGGAAAAGCCACTAGACTGCACACCTGCTAGTTGTTAAAAAAAATTAATTTGAAATTGGATCCAGAGATTTGTTTAACTTCACTATCAGTTAAACCTGTTGAGTGAAGAAATTAGGTAGCAATATATTACTTAATATTTTTTTAATGTGTATCTTAGTATGGTAAGGATTTTTAAATCTGTATTCAAAATCACAGGTTGTTATTCCTTATGAAAGATTGTAGTTTATATTTAAATAATTACTTTAACTACAAACTTAAATAACAATTACTAAAGAAAAGAATGTGCTGCACTAATTTTTCTCCTTTCTTCGTCCCCTGACACAGCTTGGGGAGAAGGAGGGGAAACCCGGTATGAAAACAGGTCTTGTTTTAATGCTAGTCAGCAGTAAAACTCGATTGATCTGCTTTCATTTCTTTGACATGGCTAACTTCTAATAAATGAGCTCCATGTTCTTTGATTGAGACTCAGTGATGTGTGAATTCTTGTTTCATAATCATGTTTAATAGATTAGCCAAGTAGAAAAATTTTTGCTCAGTAGAAAAATAAATTGAATGGGCTATCACTGTAATATTAATCTTCACTAAACTATAGTGAAATCCTTTGAAATGGAAGAAACATGTATTTCATGATGTATTTTACTACTAGCAGAAGGTTCTGTAGTTTGCACTTGTATACAAATAGTTCTTCTATGTTTAACTAGGTTAACAAGTAAAAAGAAGTCTTGAAACTCAGAACACATGTAATGTTTGGAGACTTGCACCTGGTTTCTGGCATGGAGATTTTTAAAATGTATAAACTTCAAATATCCTAGGTATTTTCTCCCTTCTTGTTGCTTATCCTTTCCCACTCCAACACTTACTAGTGGGTATCAGATTCAAACAAATGCTTTTGACATGTTATGTATTTTTCCGGTCTCTTCAGGATTCTACAGGATCTTTATAGCTTTAATAATAGTGCAGTCCTGGATAGTTTATAATTAATTTTGGCAGATTTTCCACTGCTCTTGGGACATGCTAAATACCAGTTATGCTCTAAAAAAATGACTTCAGGGTGGTTTTGGGTATGAATTACACCAGCCTAAAGCCGATGATGGTCACAAACAGCTCAGCTAAATCCTCTTATGTTCACTCTATCATGACTTCTGGGCAGTCTGCACTTCTCGTGTCTTGGAACACTGGATGTTTAGGTCATGTATTCTTGTTTTTATTCCTCAAAGATTTTGAAGATTACTGTTGGTAGTGCAGGCCTTACTCTTGGTGCTAAGTTCATCCCATTGCCTGGTCTGATAGCTGAGAGTGATCTTGGATGGGATCTGTGCACTGTAAAACCCTGTGATCAGAGGTTGTGTTAAAACAAAGTTATTGGTTTAAGGTGTAAATTATTTAGGAGAAGACCAATTTTAAATTGTCTTAACAGTAGAGATCCCACACTGACACAGTTACCAACACTTCTCAAAGTCCAAGGGTTCTTAGGGATTTAGTGGGTCTCTGCGTTCAGCAGTTTTCTATAACTGAGTGCCTTTCATCTGTAGCAACGTTTCTTTAGGTGCCTACAGGGATTTTTGATTGGTGTGTGGATGCTCATGCCAAACTGGTTAGAGACAGGCTTAGGAAACAGTTAACCACAGGCATGGGACTTGGGAGGGTGTATGGAAGGAATTAGAGTGCTGAAGGAATTGCACCTGTTAAATAGTTGGGCAAGAGCATGGTTAGAAACAAAGCTAAAGACTAGGGAATTGAAGAAACAACAGCAACAAAAAAAAGGCAAAGTTGGTATCATAAAATAGGGTGCAGGGGAAGCAAGCAGGACTTGGCTGGTATGAGGGAGGATGAGAAGTAGAGCAGGCAGGAGAAAGATCAGACTTGTGAGCACAACTGTAGGTGAAAACAATCCCTCATGATAGATCCTGCTCGTGTGCTGGGCCTTGGTCTCCTAGCATGCGTGTTAGACAATGGTCACATTGTCCAGGTGGCATCTGGCCAGCCTGGTGCTTCTTTGGATCTTTAGGGACCTGTGCAAGACAAGGTCAAGGTCTTGTGAGCCCTTCAAAGATATGCTGCTATTTTTATGTCTGACTTCATCTCCAACATCATTGACATAAAGGAATTTTCTTCTGTTGTCATAAGTTTAAAATAGTAGCCAACATATGTATGAGATTTAATTAATGGTCTTCTACTGTAGACCTATTGATTCTGATCTGTTCATGTTGAAAAGAGATGTTTTCATTACTGTCTAATTTTGGATCATGTGCAATATTGGGAGTAGCAACTTTTTTCCCCCCTTAAGCAAGAGTCTTGCAATGTAAGTTGTAAGCCAGATCCCAATGTCAATGTCTATGAAAATGTGATGCAGAGACTTTTTTTCTTTAGCACAGGTATTTTGTAGTTTACTGCTATCCTGATTCCCTGGATATGCTTGGCTAAGAAGGATCTAGACAGAGCATTCTAAGAGATGCCTTGAAAGAAACTGAAAGAGCAACTGGTGTCAGATACAGCCCCAGTTTGTGTTTTCTTTAAGGTTTGTAGTAGGCTTACCAAACAAGAACTTAAACTTCCATGTGGCAAGAATAGACTTGATGTTTAACTGCTGTCTGAAGCAAATGCGAGTCTGAGAATTTTTGGGTGCTTTCACTTTCCTAGAAGTGACAGACACGAGGAGGTGGTGTCATTGAGGAATAAACCTTCTGGGTAACCGAAACCTAAAAGAAGTAGGAAAATCCCAGAGCTGGGGGATGGGAGCTTGTTTCTTTCTATCTCCCTTCCTCCATCTGTCTCAACAATTAGTTTGAATTCAGGCAGCCTGAACTGAACAAGCAGAGGAGAAAACTCTGCTGTGTACTGGGAGCCAGCCTGATACAGGACAGGGAACAGAGATAAAGGAAGAACCTACAGTTTTTGTTAAAGTAGAGTAAAAGCAGAGTAAAAGAATTGCTACCCAATTAATATTAATATATCACCCTGCTTTTCTTGCTTTTGGCTGTCTTTCAGGAAAGTACCTGAAATAATCTATGTTTTCTGTTGGACTGTAGCGCCTGATGAATAGCTCTCCAGAACAGGCATATATTCCTGAAAAAGTCAGAAATTTGTAGAAGTTTGTGACTATGTGTCTTCCTGAAAGATTCAGTGTAAGATGTAGAAAACTGAATTGAAGTCTTAAAGCTGAAGCTAAAGCATAAGTCTTGTGCTGAGTTCACTTAATAAATAATAGGGCTGTTAATCAGTTAACATAAGGAAGTTTGGTTCATCTAAGTATTGTAGGCATAAAAAATTCTCTATTATATTTTTGCTATAAAATCCTGTCAGCAGAGAACAAAAGGAAAGAACTTACCCTTTTCTTTCTGAAGCAAAAATTATTCCAGAGTTAGCAGGTCGAACAGCTCCAGGACTAGGAAATTGCAAGTTCCATTTATTGTTGTTTGTTGCTATGAGATTTGTTGGTCATTCAGGATGCATAAGAACTGTTTCATGTGAGCACTTTGAAGGTTGTTGAATCACAGCGCCAACATTCAGCTAAATCACTGTTTAGCCTTGCAATTGTTTCTTTTGTGGAGGAATTGCAGGTGAGAGGTAGAAAGTTCAGGGTAATTATTTCTCTACTGTGTTGAAAACAAGCTCTGTACCTATTGTATGCACTTGCCTCTGAAGTATAAACAGTTTATACTATTGAAATGTTTTGGGAAAGCACTGAAGGTATTGGAGGAAGGGTGTGATTTGTAGCTATTTGAACTTCTGTATTTAGTTGAAGGAGAACTATTATTTCATTTCCATTTACACTTAATTAATTCAGCCCCCAAACTGGTGCTAAACCAGTGTATGGATTGATCTAATATATGGGATCTGATATGCAAAGTATCTTTATTTGCCTAGTGCCTCATAGAGGCTGAAGCTATGCAGCTCTGAAGAGCTTTTGTGGCGACACAGCTCTTCTATGAGGAGGTCAATGGGAGAAAGCTGTGAACCTCACTGATAGCTCCTTCCATTCCTGTTGTCTGTGTCCAGCTGATTTGCTGTTTCCCACCGCCTTGTCCAATTCATCTGCTTGCTGTCATCAGCCGAGCTGGGAAGGCAGCAGCCACAGCCAGAGCAGCTGGAGAAGAGAGGGGAGTGCACAACACTGAATTACTGTGACTTGCTCTCCTCCTATTTCTCATTTTCATGGCCTCTGCTGGCTAGTAAGCACTCTGGTAGGAGCTGCCAGGTGCAAGAAGTGAGATGGAAATTGTAAGCTGAGGCAAATACGGGAAGAAGCCTGAATCCTAAAACCACCTGTGGTGGCTCTGCTAACAGAATGGGATCGTATGGGGATAGGTAGTTGAGAAGGCAAAGATTCCAGTCAAACCATTTGTATATTTTCATCTGCTGAGTGTGTTACATTATGACCTATTAAATACATAACTCTGTAATGAGCTGACAGAATGGTTTTGGTGAGGGAATGTACTTTTCAGCTGAGTTTTTCCCACACAGTAATCCTTTCTGTCAGCCTCTCCCTACTGACGCTCAAGAAATTTTGAACTTCCTGGCTGCTTTTGATTAAATTTGACAGAGCAGAAACAGTTCAAAGTTAGTTTTCCACAAGCTTCATGAAAATAGGTGGGCAGATAAATTCACATTCCCAGTTTATCCACTGTATTGTGAGCTTAGCTGTATTACTACACAGCAAAGAATCTAAGTGGGGGTGGGGACCAGACAGAGTAAGTTCCAGTGTTCACAAAATGGCTTGCTTAATTGTGTCACATGCATATAAAAAAGTTGTAGCACTGACCTTTGTTAAAGTTTACCAAAAAGAAAGTTGAGAGTCAGCTCAGAGGCTCTGTTCAAAGTTGTGAAGCTCATTTAAGAACCAAAGAGGTTTTTTGTTCCTTTTATGGTACATATTTACTGGGATCAACTGCCCAGTGGGAATACAGTTCTCATCTTCACAAAATTAGGGTTATGGCATAGGCAGGGAGCCCTAAAAAGTTTAAAAAAAAATAATCATAGGACCTACTTCATGGTTCTATTCATGGCCCTACTTGTGGAATTCTCTTCCTGTAGCTCTGCCATTGTAGAACCAAAGCCAATACTGCCTATGACCTTCAGGCCTCCTCCTCTGGGGAGCTAATGGAGCTTTGCAACAAGAATCTAGGGATCAGCTCTTGGGTTTTTTTTTCTGATGGTTGTATTTTCTTGCTTGTTACTTCCTTCTCCCTCTTATCTGCTTTTATTCCACTCAGGTCAATGGAAAGCACAATTTATTTTTGTTAGCTTGGTGTTTCAAGAGGATGGCTTTTTTTTTTTTCTTGGCTTGGAAGTTCAGTTATCATCCAGACAACTGGGCAGGTGGTTTTGCAGTGTGGGCAGAGGGAAAAGTGAAGCTGTGATTAGTAACTGCTGTTATGAGTTTAGGAGTTTAAACAGTAGCCTCTGATTCCTCTAGAAATCAGCCTGAGTCCTTTGAATGTACAGCAGGAACATGCAGGCAGAGTAACCAGCACAGTGCTCCAGCTGGTGAAAATACCAAGTCTCTGGGGTTATAATCCTTGGAATGAAACAAGTATGTAGTGTGCCAGGAGGAGGGACAGACGTTTTTAGTTTATCTCTGGGTGAGAGGCCAATTTTCAGTCTTCTACCCATCAAAAAAACAGAAAACCTGGATTTTTTAGAGAGGAATTAGACTGACATGAGGCTTTGCATATGTATTACAATGAGATATTTTGTTAAACAGTGGTTAATTATTAGTGAGCTGGGAAGGTTTCCTTTAAGCCTGCTGTAGGCTGTTGTGAAAACTCCTTGGAAGGACCTGCAGGTTTTCACATCGCTTTTTTGTTTTTATCCATAACAGGCATTGTGTTTTAAGAGTAACATTATGAATTCAAAGTAATACAATCCTCTCCCATGATATAGACTCCAAGCACTTAATTTTCTGTAATTTGACTTTTTTTTTTTAAAAGTAAAACAAAAATCAGGTGGGAAAAGTTTGTTTTACCACTTCTATTTAAAAAAGAAATAATTGGATTGTATGTTACTGTCAAATATGGATTAGATATTTAAAATATGTAAAGGCAATGTATATGTGGAACTTATGAGAACAGTAGTAAAAATGAATGCATTATAAGCTAAATGGGTAGGCTTGGAAACATCCCACTGTATGCATTGAGATGCAGATGTGGATAAAAGTGAGCCTTTGGAAAATGAATAGAAAGTATTTAGACTGTTCATAGTAGAACCATGCAAAGCAGAGATGAAGTTTAAAACTATGCTTAGATTCATGGAAAGAACGGAAAGAAATATGTTTATTATTTTTTCCAGACAAATGGCTTTTAAATAAAAAGATCAATAGTGCAGTTGTAATCCATTTTGTTGTCATTTGCCATAGTAACATTAAGCATGACACTTTCAATTCCAAAGGTCTTGGAAACATTAAAAAGGATGGATATGTTTTGGTATTTCATACACTGATAAATGTGATATTTTGATTAGTGTGTTTATAGGTGATCATTTGTCAAGAATAAAGATAAAAACCTATTAAAATGTTCAGCCACCAAAGATGTTTTCATAAAATACAACACTTATTGTACACAGTCTTAGAAAGGACAAGAATTTCATCTTTCCTTTTAGTTTTACATTTCTGTTGTTACTTAAGAATAACTTATGGTAAGAGTTTCTGCCTCTGGCAATTTTGGTTCAACTCATTTATTCAGTCTCTCATCTGTTTGCTTTTTAAATCTTAGCATAAGGCAAGCCCATACCAGCTGTACCTGGTAGATCAAGGTGATACCAAAATTTACTTACTTGGTTAGATGATTGTTTTAAATTGTGTTTATAGCCTTTCTATTGAATGGACACTTCCATAGATTCTTGGTCAAAATTCTTCATCTAGTTTCCTTAAATTTGGATTCAGAACCCTAATTTAAGGGCCGTGCTACAAATGATCACTAGGGATTTATAAACGTGTTAACATCATTATTGCTAAACATGCTTTTTGTACCTTTGTCTTATTTCCCTACTGCTGGCCTGTAAGCCCTCTAGATGTCTGATTATGAATATTTTTCTAGTTCTTTAACTTTATCCGTAACAAGTTTCAGTACTACACAGCCTTACAAACTTGCTAAGCACCATCTTCTTCTGAATTGCCTTTGCCATCTTTGCAACCCCTGGGAAAAAGCAATGTCACATGAGAAAATAAAAGGGTGTATACTTTAGATTTTAACTTCTATTTACCATTTCTACCAGTTCAGTCTTAAAATAAAATTGAATAATATACTAGGGCTGAAGTAGCGTACATGATAGAATGGTTACTTTTGCTTGTTTCAAAACCTGAGCTACCTGGATAAAAGCATGGGGAGAAGGGTAGTTTTGCATTATTTGTTTTTAAAAGAAATGTGTTCTTTATAAGGTAATGTGAGCTTTTCAGAAAAGAATAGGGAAGAAAAGACCCTTTCCTCTTACAGTAAGTTATAAATAAAAGTGATGTCTTAAAGGTATAGTATTGCACTGAAACACTGTGATCTTAAGAATTGTGTCTCTGCATAGGTAAGAGTGTATAAGGACCAATTTAATAATGTGTGAATTCATACATATTCATAAGCACCATTTAAAGAATGTTCTAGTCATTGGCTCTTTACCTGTAATATGAAAATAGATTAAGGCATGATGTTTTTTCTGTGCCATTGTTTATAGTGGGATCTGAACGGATAGGTTTTCTTAGATTGCATTTTCTGTTTTGCACATTACTTTTTATGAATAGAAAAATAATAAATAAATTATTCTAGGTACTTACGTGTATCACATGTGTGAAACCTAACCTATAGATTTAGGGATGTGTTGAGAGCTAAATTATAGTGTAGTTCCCAAACATAACTATTTAATAGAAATGCTTTTTGTTGATACGTGCTAAGGAAATTGCTTAAAGAACTGGCTGTGCACAAATATCTGGTAGCAGTTTTTCCCCTGGTGCTATGATAAAATAATGAAAAAGATCTACCAGGGTGAAATTGCTGCAGTGTTTGTAACAGGCTTATTCCTTAAATATCAATTTTGGGTATCTCCAGGTGCCTTTCACCCTAAATCACTTAAGTCTGAATTCTGCAAAGCACACATCCCACTGGCTTAAACTGCAGTGCATCTCTGGTGCTTTGCTGGATCAAAGCTTTAGCTCTTTGTTGCTCCTTTTGAGTATGTTCTTTGGAAAGTATTTAATAATTGACTTCATACATCTAATGCTGTTGGTTGTCTTGGTGTGGCTGATCTGAGTGTGCTTGGAGCAGCGCATTCGGATGGTTTTCTGTGGCTTGTGTATGATATGAATTGAATGTATGTGGTTTCCAGTGCAAAATGAGCAGAGCTTGTGTTAGGTTTTCATTGGTGTCTGAGTGGTGATGTAGGTCCACTTCAGCCTGACATTAAATTAGTGTTTGTGTGTGTGTTGTTTGTTTTTGGTTTTGTTTTGCTGTTGTGTTTTTGGTTTGTTTTTTAAAAAGGCAGTATGCAGCTGAAAGCTTCTCGAAAGGCAATTGACCACATAGAGGTCACTGCTAAAGGGAAGATTTTATGCTTCTGGCCTAATGCCCTTGTGCCATCTCAGCACTTACTAGCTGGCATAGCTCACAAAAATGACAGAGAACAAATCTAGCAGGAAGTTAGGGCTTGGTGGAGTGGTTTTTTGGGAGAGGGAATGGGGGCACAGTTGCTACTTCAGTGAGTTAAAAAGGCCAAAAGCCAGTGATCCTTTACTTCTTGTGTGTGAAGAATGCATCTATTTGCAAAATGCTTAGTGTCTTGACTATTATCCTGGGGGTTAACAGCTGTTGCTTTGCAATAGCATTGCAAAACATACACACGATTTACTGTTTTAGTATAAGGTGGCCCTTAGAATTGTGAAATAAGTAACCAAAGATCTGTTTTATAATGGGTATGGTTGAATTTAATCCTGCTGTGTAAAGTATATGTCAATTGATATACCTAAAAGCATATTCACATCTTTGTAAGGACTATGAATTACGTCAGTGATGTAGTTATTCAGAAAACTTCATTTTGCTAGAAGTGGTATTCAAATCTCTAATTTTGAAATTGTTTCCCAGGTACTCAAAGCATATGCTTGAACATCATCGCTACAGATTATATCACAGTTCTCCTCTGCAGGATGTTTGTTGTTTTGCAATTGACACAATTTTTTACCAGAGAGGGATGTTAGTAAATGCACAAAACTTCATAAAAGGGTTTTTCTAGTACTACAGGTTTCTCATTAGATACT
The DNA here is from genome assembly GCA_033628505.1 of Tringa tobata. Lineage (NCBI taxonomy): Eukaryota > Metazoa > Chordata > Aves > Charadriiformes > Scolopacidae > Tringa > Tringa tobata. Next base: position 2,905,937 of record JAHREE010000128.1, read on the forward strand.
CTGGCATCCTGTGCAACACGAAAATATACAAGTTGGTTACTTAGTGAAGAGCTCTGGATCTCTAATAATTGTTACTAGCAGCAATATGAATGTCAGTAGCAGTAAATGGTGCCTGTCCTGCTAAGCTTACATTTGCATGCATTCCAACTACGATTGCACAAACCCGATAACCAATACAGTATTCTCCATGTGCAGTGTACTGTGCAGTAACGTGATGTTTGTTTAGTGAACCACAGGGCATTAAGGGTAGACAGTATTGTTTTTAGACTTCTTAAGATAGATATAGTGATCATCTTTACAGATCATCTAGACCAGGCTTTGGTGTTCTGCACTGAATGGCATTTTAGTTTAAAAACATATTTGAGAGAATAATTATGTTGCAGAGCTTTGTCTTGGGCCATGTGATTTCAGGAAATAAGAAGGGTCTTGGACAATGGCAATCAGGAGAAACACTTTTACAGTAGCGGGAATTTGGAATTGATCTTAAGGTATTAACATTAATCACCTGTTCTTGTGCTTTCAGACATTCAGCTCTGTTCCACTGTTTGGCATGTGCCCACACGATCACAGCAACAAAGCTTACTGCATTAATGTCCTGAGGTGTTATATATTTAACCTTCACTGAAACCAGTCAGGTAGTCCTCCTTAGCTGACCTGACTAAATTACTAAAGTAAATTTACTTATTTAATCCATTTGCCAACGGTGATTTACCATTGCCTTTACTGTGGGTGTGGGGAGAGGAACAAACAAACAACACACATGCCCTCAACAATGACAAAGAAAATCAGGGAGAGGGTGTGTTGTGTTTGTTGCAGTCTTTTAATGCTGCAGTTAAAAACTGTTGACTTCAGTCTTTTGTGCCATTTTTCAGTTGAAAGACATGTCTTCTCAAGACCATGGAAAGATCTATGATAAACTTATAAAATGTATGATGGTGACCAAGAGCTTTAAATTGCTTAGCAGGCTGGATGGTCAGACTCCTGTGTCAGAAAAGGGTAACTGTCTTGTGCCTTATGTGTGGCTCTCCTCTCCAGGAGGAGTATGTGTAGGATTCTCTTTATTTTCTACAAAGAAATACAAATGTGTGTATTTATAGCTGTTTAGTGTGTTAAGTTCAGTGCTTCTAGGAAGCAGTAGACATACAATGCGCATGTTGTTTCACGTTTCTGCAAATGTGCAGTAAGGCTTCATGCAAACCAAAATGAATGGTTTTGCTGTACACACGGAAAGCTTTCTTAGTATGTGCTGTAGGTCTGATGCTTTCTGAAAAGCATAGGACCATTGTAAATAGAGAGATCAGTGAGGGAGAATGCATGCACTAAGGGCTTCTCTTAAAGCATTGCATTTACTGTGCGTGACTAAAAAGTATACTGTCCAGTGTGGGACAACAGAATATGCCTACTGCAACTGTGTTTAGGATTTCTTTCCTCTTAAATTATTTTAGAATAATGTTTGGATAAAGGTATTTATTTCCCCTTACTTTTTCCTATAACTTTCTATAGGAATCCAATTTTTTTTTTTTTGGTGAATTACATGGGTAACTTTGCCTTATTTGCTAGAAACCAAGCTCATTCCTTGGTTTTATTCCTTCATAACACTGACCTCTGTGTGTATCTTTCTCTGCCTGCTGAGTGTTGAAGCATACCGTCACCATCTTTGCTGCTTAGTTGCTTTCTCTAAGTTATGCTCCATGTACTTGGGCCATTTTTGGGAGTGGAGGAAAGAAGGTACTTTAATTTCTTGCATATTTGATAGAAGCAATCACCCATTCTGTCATTCTTTTTCCAGCAATTGCAGTATGGTGTTATTTTGCCACGTTTCACTGACTCATGTCAAGCAGAATGACTACAAAGATGTATATCCGTTTCCAGGCAAGTACTGGAATATAGCCTGGGCACCATCTCCCAGTTATTAGTTGCACTTTGTGTTTTATTTCAAGCTTTCTAGTATTTTTTTTCCTGCAAAACATTTAGCTTTCTATGAATAGCTTACTGCTTTTGAAGACCAAAGAAAATAAATGTGCAGGACTCATCACCCTTGGTCAGTATTTGGTGTATCTTAAGAAAAAATAATAGAAGAATAAATTTGGTCTCTCCAAATTGAATTTGGTCCTCACTTCACTGTTTCTCCCTCTGTCTGACTGTGTTTTGCTTGTTCATCAAGTATGGAGCATGGGCTACAAACTATTCCCATTTTCAGTCCTGTTAAAAAAAATCCACTTCTGTGCCTCCCTGCAAGGCTCTGAATTGTACCAGCCAGTATACACTACCAACGCCCCCTCCTTGCTGTTTGTAACAGAGTTATAAATCACATGGCATACTTTTATTGTGTCATAGGACAGTTGTAATTTTGCTAAATATCACTCATATTGTGATGTTGTGCAGCAGACTTTTCTCTGTATGATGGCAGTGCCAGACACTTATCTCCAAACAAATATCCTGGACCTAGGAGACACATGCTAAGAGAAAGCAAAAGAAACCTGATTCCTGGTGGTACTATTGGTTGGGTGCTCTTAGTAATTCCAGTGATAGTGGTTTAGCCGTAGTAGTTTCAAGATATAAAAAAGTCTCATATAAACTTGTATAACCCTTGACTTTTATAATATGCCAGGAATAGAGGAAATTGTACAAGTGTTTTATTGTATGAAATGTCTGTCTTCTTTTCTTTTCTCCCACCTATATCAATTTAATAAAAGATAATACCTCTGGTTTATTGTTGGAGCTTATTACTACATAATGGCTCTGAAGTTGTTCATATTGGGAAATGAATAAAAAGTGTAGGGGAAAGAATAATTCATTCATTGAATAAGTGAAAACAGTAGGAACAGAACTGAACAATAAGTCATTCTTATTTCCACACTCGGGTAGGATTTTTGTAATACCAAAATCCCAAGCGAAACATACAGACTTGCTTTAAATACATACCTATCTGTGAAAAGGCACGCTATTTAACACTATCCAGTGTTTTCAATCACATTACTGTTAATTAGGAGGTACTTGCTCACATTCAGGCATTTTGAGAGTGTACATTTCCACGATGGCTTAGCCCTTACTTGCTCTTAAAAAGATGGCAGCAGGGAGTACCAGTGGCCAGCAGATGGCATTAAGGCCCCACGGTTGCAGAAACCTCAGTCTGTCAAAATCCTCTGTGCTGTTGGAGCTGTAGGATCCTGTGGCCACCACCCCCTGCTTTGAACACTTGCATGTTTAGATGCATATCTTGTTTAAACGAGCACATTTATGTGTTACACCAAGGAGTTCAGGGAGAACACAATTTTGTTCCTAAAAGCTATTTAAAAACATCAGGCCATTATACAGAACCAGGGAGTTCTCCTTGGATAGTGACAGATATTTGTGCTTCATCTTTTTTATTGTTTTGTGGGGTGTTGTTTTGTTCTGGTGTATGGGGTTTTTTTTGACCCGCTTAAAAATTATATGCTTCTTATACTGGCTATTGTTTTACAGAACAGTAATGAAATTGCTGCTCTGCTTTAAAGCATGTGCTTCTGAATGCTATTCCCATGTATAGTCTCAAAGTTCTTTGCTGAACTGGGTAACTCTATGCTCAGAAAGGTTGTAGCTTTGTGTTGTCTTCTATGCTTTTCTTTGCATTTAAACAAGAACGTTTGGAAGCGAATGCTGTTGTTTGAAATGCATCACTAATAGGCTTTTAATATCCTAACGAATAGATAGGTGTTGAATGAAACGCTGGAAAGAGCAAAGCTCATCTGCTTCTGCCCAGACCTGCAGGTCCTTTATCTCCCACGTCCTTCTGAGAAATTCAGTTTGTATGTGTTGCTCTTGCATTGCTTTTTTGATATAAGATGGATACCTTTAGCTGAAAGGAAAAACGCATTTCTAAATACTTCTTTTGTTGGGTTTTTTTTTGTGTGATACAGATTATGTCTAAGTAGTGGCAGTAGTAGCTCTTTGTTCTGTCAGCAGTGTGTTATGTATGAGTCCCCTGTCTTGCCTTTCTCTGATAATTGATCCTTCCTTTCAGCATTTAATCAGTTTTGCAGATTCAAGCACCATCATTCACACTTATGACTGGTCCCTGAAGTAAGACAGCTATTCAATACCTGTCGTATGGGAGTAGGGGGTGGAGAGGGTAAGAGGTCATCACAAACTAAGTATATCAGCTAAGTAGAGGGAGGTAAAAAAATGACAAAAATGTGTAAATTTTTTCCATAAGGAAACACAAAATAAGTAATAGGTGGGAAGGGTCAAGATCTAAGGATCTAATAGTCCAGACTGACTGGGGCATATCTTAATGTGTGTTTCTTAGATGGGACTCATGGGACTTCCCACAACTTCCAGGAGATAAGATCTTTTAAATTATTATTAGAATTCTCAGTTACATAGAGATGAATTACTCAGATGTTCTCATTTGATATATTTGGAGAAATGGCATCTTGTTAAAGTTCTTAACATGCTGGTAGTCAAACCATCTTTAGCAGTGCTGCAAATCCTTCTTGTATAAGACAGGTTGTGTTTTCCAAAGTAATACAGAGGAGCCTATTGATGCCGTCCCGCATTGTGCATCCCACATATGTAAGACTGCTCTTCTGCATGCATATATGCTGCATGTACGTGACCCCAGTGGGTTTTCATACGAACTCCTGAAGTTCTTCACATGCAAGAACTAAAATGAACAGCCCATGGTGCTGTGTGGTTTGCGTGTGTTGTGTATGCTCAGTGCCATGCAGTGGGAGAGGGTCAAAAGGTTCCTGACAGAGGTAGTGCTGTGTGGCAGGGTGCATGTGGAAAAGCATCCTTGATTAGAGACTCGGTGTAAGATGTTCCCATTTTGGCAGAAACAAGGAGGTAATAGCATAATTTTTTTTCTGGCCCATGATACTGTTTTAAGAAAATAGATCCTAAATACAATACCAGGGCCATGGCCTGCATTTTGTGCTGCCATTTCATCCCACACCTTTTCCTCAGATCTCTCCAAACATGTTTCTGCAATTCACTGAAAACTCTTAATGTAATCATAGTCAGAGCTTACACTAATCTGATAATTCCGAATGTGATTACATTCATTTAATATTATGTTTGTATACATGTATTCCAGCCATTGTGGGCCACAGCCAGCAGTATTTGGAAGCAGAAGAGGGATTTGCCAGAGACTAGTCCAGGTTAGTCTCATGGTGTAGGTTACACTGCTACTGAAATACATATTCTCTTAACGTTTTGGCCTCAAATGAAGGAAGTCTTTCCAGTTTATCTGTTGTTGACATTTCTGCAGCAAACTGGAGTATGACTTGTGTTTAGGTTACAGCTGTGAGATAGTTCCCAGTCAGTAAGAGAGGATGCAGACCTCTTTTTGTACCCTGTCTTGTGGAGTTCATCATAAGTGTGTGCTTGTGGTTCCTTCTGGCCTCTATAAGCTGAAAGTAGATTAGAAGATGGGTAAGTTTAACTGATGCATCTGACCTAGGTCAGAAAGATAACTTCTGTCACATGGTGCTGCCTCTCTAGGCTTGACGAGACTAGCTGAAGGGACAGTGGTTTGGGGTTTTTACCACTGGCATAGTCAGTTGTTGCAGTCACTCAAAAGCAATGAGAATCTGGCACCTGTGAAGCTCAGCAACTATGAGACTATTGTGAAATATCTTACACAAAGCACATTTCTTCATCCTTTATTGCTGACTTCAGTGCCGTGTCATTTAACAAATGCAACAATTCATCTATTTACACCTGGAGGGTGGCTAACAAATACATGTCACAGATCATATTTTGGATGCTCTTGTGTGGATATTGAGGGAGAGAAGAAAATAAATCTTGCATCTAATGCTTACTTGATTTTTATATTTTAGAGGAGCTCATGCAAGGAGACCTAGGTTATAAAAGCAAATAGTAAGATGTGAAGAAAAATCCTAGATACAGTGACCTTGGTTTCCTCACTGCTGATGTGAGCTGGATCCTGGCACTTTTGATCCCTGGGAGGTCTTCTGTGACCTAAAATTTTAGGGTCTCTTGATGTGACTTACACATCTAGTGCTTCTGGGACAAGCAGCATTGGCTTTCCAGCTGGTGCTGCCTCTTAAATGACAGGCAGTTGTTGGCAGGGTACCTGAAAATGTCTTAGATTTTGATAATTTGTGTAAAATATCTAGAAAGCGTTCTGAAATTCATCTTTAGAGAGTATTAAAAATAAAAAGTTATACCAGATGTCACTTCACTGATAATTTTGTCACTTTTAATACCAACATTTTTTTCTGATATGTAACTTTCAACAGTGGATCCTTTTTCTATAAACAAATAAATGAAAAACTGCTCATGTATCGAGTTGCTGGAACATTCCTGTTCCTGTAAAGCAATAGGGAGCTCTTGTTGTGAGCCGTTTCTGAAATACCAAAGCAATGCTTTCTGTTCTTGCAACATGAATTGCAGTAGTTGCCATATGGAGAATAGGTACATGCTCAGTACAGTATTCTGCACTGGGTAAGAATAGTATCTTTTTGGTCAACATAGAATACACCAAGCATTGTGTTATGGGTTGACAATAGTGTTTATGTGCAAGATGATGCAAACTTTGGGTGTGTTGACTACAGATATCTTTTGTTGTTCGTGGAATTCAACTTCAACCATAATATTGCCTTGCAATAGAATTTTCCATTTATACTACACCCATATAATTTTTACCCTTTGCAATATTGCCACATATGTAACATTTTGCAGGTTCTAAAAACCATCAAATCTCACACAGGAAATGTACAAATATATTTATAGGTTTTGTTATAAATGATACATGAAATATTTGGTTTCCAGACATCTTGTCTTTTGCTTCATGTTGCCATGGGCACTCATTAGTATTCCAGGGAGGCCTGGTTGTCATGGCAAAGTGTGTAGTTGTACTGTGTTCCCATGGCAACCTCCACCATTATGTACCTTCAGCAGATCTGCTAGCAAATCTGTTGGGTAAATCTAAGATAATCTTATGGTAGCATTAATGTTTTAAATACCATTACCATCCTATCCCTCAGTGATTAGCATTGCAAACGTGTTTTGTATGTTAATATGGACCATTGGGTCAGTATAACACAATGCAGTTTTGGAATTTAGGAAAATTCTTTTCAAAAATCAGCAGCAGGGGATAGCTCGACCTCTAAAGAGGTTAAAACAAAATTGTGGGGTTGAAGCTGTTTACATTTTTCACGTTCTTGTGAGTGTCTAGATTTAAAACTAAAGCATTTTTGAGCTTGCAGCTCCTGCCTTGAATGACCTTCAGCAGTAACAACTGTTCTGTGTACATCTAGGTGCACGTGAGTTTTGGTCTTTGAACCTCTGTTTTTAGGAAGAGAAAGCAAATTACCTGCTGGCACGCAGCTTGCTGTGGTTTGCTTAGGGAGCAAGGTATTGCCACTGGGGAACAGCACTGTAGATGGTTATCTTTGGATCAGTAAAGTTTTCTATCCATTGCTGGGGAACTTGTTTTGATGTTGGAGATGTTTAGAAATGTGGTAGACAGATTAACATCTATCAGCTCCTTGCTAATGAGAGGCTGTTTACTTGTCTTAAATCTTGTTCTCCATTTGTACATATTTTTTTTAGCTTATGTAATGTACAAGGAACCAATGAAAAAGCTGTGTGTTTTTTGCAATGCTCTAACAAATGTGAAGTGCTGTGCATTCAGAATTGGAATACGCCTACATAACCCATTTAGATGCAACGGTTTGGCCCCTGTATAGATGCCCATCCAGTGTCTGTTGTTCAGTCACAGAAATGAACTAGAAAAATATACAATTGGTTGGAATGTAGAAATCTGTCCACTTTTTCGAAATAAAATACCAAAATGATAATGCAGTATTCCTGAGAAGTGGTGACTTGACACATCTGGGAGATTTTAATTCTGCTTAGCCATAAAACATAAGGCTTTCTGTAGCCTTAGAGGGTTCTGATGTTTCTTTGTTGTGGTTAGCAGATAAAAGTCACTTACCCTAAACTTTTAATTTCAATCAAATTACTTAAAGATTTAAATGTTAGAAATCACTTTATCAGCTCATGTCCTTATTATTTTGCTTTAAGTTGATAAAGTGGGTTTGCACAGAGCCCTTGGCCTGTTTCCCAACTGCATTTAGAATTTCAGATATTTCTTGGAGTCCGTTTTCCGTAAGCTTGTTTCACATTTTTGATAGAATTGTAGAATCATTTAGGTTGAAAAAGAACTTTAAGATCATCTAGTCCAACCATTAACCTAGCACTGCCAAGTCTACCGTTAAACCATGCCCCTAGGCACCACATCTACACTCCTTTAAATACCTCAAAGGATGGTGATTCCACCCCTTCCCTGGGAAGCCTGTTCCAATTCTTGACAACCCTTTAAATGAAGAAATTTTTCCTAATATCCAATCTGAACCTCCCCTGGTGCAACATGATGCTGTTTATTCTTGTCCTGTTACTTGGGAGAAGAGACCAATGCCCATCTCCCTACACCCTCCTTTCCAGGTGGTTGTAGAGAGTGATAAGGTGTCCCCTCAGCCTCCTTTTTCTCCAGGCTAAACAACCCCCTCAGCCTCCTTTTTATCCAGGCTAAACAACCCCAGTTCCCTTAGCTGGTCCTCAGAAGACTTTGTGCTCCAGACCCCTCACCAGCTTCATTGCCCTTCTCTGGATATGTTCCAGCACCTCAATGTCTTTCTGGTAGGGAGGGGCCCAAAACTGAACACAGTATTTGAGGTGTAACCTCACAAGTGCTGAGTACAGGTGGATGATCAGTTCCCTAGTCCTCCTGGTCATGCTTTCTGATACAAGCTGTGATGCTTTTTGTCATCTTGGCCACCTGGGCACACTGCTGGCTTATATTTGGCTGGCTGATGACCAGCACCTCCAGGTCCTTTTCCACCGGGCAGTTTTCCAGCCACTCTCCCCCAGGTCTGTAGCACCGCATGGGCTTATTGTGATGCAAGTACAGGACCTGGCACTTGGCCTTGCTGAACTTCATACCATTGGCCTTGGCCAATCGATCCAGCCTGCCCAGATCCCTCTGTAGGGCCACCCTACCCTCAATCAGATCAACTTGTCCCTTCTGAACAGTATGTAGCCATCGATTGCAGCACTCCAGTCATGGGACTTGTCCTATCAGGTTTCAGTAATGGCAATTTCTAATGTCTTCACCGAAAAGGACTTTTTTTTGATGTCCTTGCTTGGAGAACACCATGAACTTATTGTGTGAATTGATAATCAAACAACTGAGTTTTATGTTTTCAAGCAACACTGTCTTTCAACATACTGAAAGCTGACAGCCGGGAAACCTAATGCTTTTTGTCTTGTCTACATTTCTTCAAATTGGGTTTGCTTTCAAACTGAGTCAGACTGCATGGCCTGAATCACATCAGTACTTCTGCAAATGCTGTCTCTCAGTACTTTTAAAATTGAATAAGAGCAACATGCTTTTGAGCACTTGGTTAAAAAAAGAAATGCACTGTGTGAGTGGAAAAGAATATACTTTTATTTTATAAATTTATTAATGCATTTTAAAAATATCTTTTTACTTCAACTTTGGTGCAGTTTTGTTTTGCAATAGATTAAGAATCTCTTTCAGTAAGCAGCTGGTAGCTTTGTTTAATAATTGTAATTTGTATGTAAGTGTAACAACAGTTAAACGCATGGCTCCTGTGAATCAATGAGTGTGAAGACGGACTTCTTTGACCAGGACAGGCTTTCTTATTGTCCTGATGACCATTGATTTTTTTCATGGAGTCCTTTCTTATTCTAGGTAGAATTTTTGTAACGAAAAGGATTTTTTTATAACACTGATTTATAAGTAACTGTAACACTGAAGGGAGCCTATAGGAGAGCTGGAGAGGGACTCTTTGTCAGGAAGTGTAGTGACAGGACAAGGGATAATGGTTTTAAATTGGAAGAGGGGAGATTTAGATTAGGTACCAGAAAGAAATTCTTTACAGTGAGAGTGGTGAGACCTTGAACAGGTTGCCCAGGGAAGTTGTGGATGCCCTATCCCTGGAAGTGTTCAAGGCCAGGCTTGATGGGGCTTTGAGCAACCTGCTCTAGGGTGAGATGTCCCTGCCCGTGGCAGGGGGTTGGAACTGGATGATCTTTAAGGTCCCTTCCAACCCAAACTATTCTATGATTCTATATAAAAAGTAAAGTCAGGAAGTGCAGTTTGATTAATCTGCACAGTGAAGAGCTGTGCTAATATGAGCAGACATTTAAGCAGCTTTTTTATATAAAACTAGAACTGAGCAGTAAAAAGTGATGGGAAGCTCATTTTTATATATTTTCTCTTCTGTCTATCACTCTTTTCCCCGGTGACTGGCAAAATAATTTAGAGAAATGAAGAATAACTCACATAAATCTGGAAACAAACATTTTTAAAAGAATGGAGACTGTGGAATAAATTGCTAGAATTGCACTGGGGTTGTGGAAGTCTTTAGCTGGCATTACCTGCTCTAACGCTTTTACCCTACCTCTGTACATTGCCAGTGTTGGGTGGTGGTGGGGTATTTCTATTTGTTTCTTTCTGTCCTTTATATATTGTCCCAGTTAGATTTAGAAGAGGGAGGATACAGGAGGAGAGGGTAGGACTTCTCAGTCATCCTCATCGGTACAGGAACACAAAAATCCCAGAGACACTTGACTGTAGCCTGCAGTTTTGGTGTTTGTAGTTGGAAAGATGAAAACACTGCTCAAGCTTAGAGCTTTGCTGAAGAGACCTTTGGCAAGTTTCTTTGTTTTCTGTCAGAAATACCAGGGGCACGCTCAGGCTCTGCCTGTGGAGGGCTCTTCCCTGAAGCACTGGAATTAGTGTACAGATGAAAAGGAGAGTCCAAAATATCTGACACGATGCAAGAATGCATTGTGCTTCAGAGTGCATTCTTGTGCCCTTAACCTAACCTTGCAAGCACAGCTGATGCTTGGCTATTTGAAAATTTATTGTCCATCATCTTTTACATAGAAACATAACAGTTACATAACTGAATAACCCAAGCTACTGCCTAATAAGTTTAAATTGTGAGTTTTGTTTTCTTCTAGTCAACTGGAACAATATATTAAAAGGAAAAATTAGTCTTGAAATAATTCAAATCCGTAGGTGGTTCACAAGCAATTGATTTGAAGTGCTTCCTCAGAGTATGAACAGTTCTTATAGAATGATCCCATTCTCTACCAGATAATTCTCTACATAACTTAAGCTATTCAAAAAGTTTATCATAAATACTTTAGTTGTTATTGCAGATAACTATGCCTGTTTGTAGCAAAGACATGCCTGTCCAGGTTACTTTAAAGAGAGACTTCTGTGATGAGAGTACAGGGTTAATTGTGTGAAATTAGACACACTCCACTAACTTGTTATGTGAGCTCTTTCTTTTAATATAAATGTTAGGATTTTATATGTGTGTGGGGTGGAAGGAAGCTGGCAAAATTAATCTTATGCAATGATACCCATGGAATTTCATGTTTGCAGCTATTATTGCTGTCCTGATATTGATGATACTCTCGTAGAAGTGCACTATGAGTAGAAGCTAAATATTTTTTCTAATTAGTAAATTGCGTGGCATGAGATGGCTTTGATTTATTTTCACCGTTCTATATGCTATAAGTTATTAGTTTTTAAAAATAGTGAGCGTGAATCTAAATAATAACTTCTAATAAATATAGCAGCTTTCTGATTAGCTATTATGCATGTCAGTAGATTGCGATGAAATGTTAAACTAGATGCAGAGTCTACTTACAGTTCTTTAACTTAAACATAGATTGTCTAATACACGCAGCACTTCTCTATAAATTATTATTGCAAAAGAAGGCAGCAGCTTGAATCTTGAAAGAAATTTTTCTTTTTTTAGTTGAGAAATCAAATCCAAGCTAATAGTGTGTTTTACTGTTGTTGATATAGTGGAGCTGTAATGAATTAAACTGAGTAAAGAGAAAAAGGCACAGAGCTTAAAACAAACCAACCCACACAACTTAAACTGTGTAACATGCTAGAAATGCAAGCTTCTAATGTGTTTAAATAATGCATGTATTATTATGATGGTATTGGGAGAGAAGTTACTGTTTGTCCTCATAGTATTTTTAAGAGAAAATTCTTTTTGTTAGTAAAGTGCTAATTAAGGTGATAATACTATTTCACCAATAGTCTTAAAATACCAATCATGCTTAATAATGTCTTGCTATAATGCAAGTTAGAAGATAGATGTCAACAAATAAGTACTGGCTGGTATATGGATGTCTCTAGTTGGCACTTCAGGGTTTGGGTGGTCTCCAGACTCCTGAGACAGAAAATTATTTTTCCTGAATGTGTGAACTGAACAAACCAAATTCTCATGAAGTCCTTGCTGAAATGAGATTAAAAGTGTAGCTTTCACTGGAGATAAAAATGAAGTAATTTCAAAGACTTGGACTTCAGGCTCTGACTTTTGTGGAAATGTTCTACTGTGTATGTATGGTAGAACAGAAGGGGCGCAGAGGAAAGGATTGAGGTTATCTAGAGAGAATTCAGAAAATGGGTGACTCATTTTCATAACTTTGTGTATCTCCAGCAACAGTGGTGTGCTCAACAGTAGTGGTTGAGTGAAAAAAATACTCTGCATTCTGCTGTTGTGGTAGCAGTTGCAGACTTGCATACATGTGGTAGAGGAGCAATGCTTTGAAGCTAGTCTTCAGAATGCTCCCCGTGCCAAAGGCAGCCTTAAGTTTGGGATCTCCGATTTCAGCCAGTGTTGGCTGCAGTATGCACCTTTCCAACACTGTGTTTTCAACCCTTTCCTAAGATGAAGCACGGATACAGAGATATAATGGGAATGATTATAATTTTGCAGGAGTCCTGCTTTAAAGCAGTGCTAAGCTGCGTTGTGGAGGCGTCTCTACATCTGTGAAAGAGTATAATCATATGAGGTCTTTCTGTTGCTGAGAGAACCCTGAAAACAGAGCTGTCTGATAGCCGACTACAGCATATGCTCTCTTGATTGCGGAGCTACCATTGCTCCTCTGACCTATGAAGACAAGCTGGAGTCTTGACTGCTTTGGCAGGTAGCTGGGTCAAAACCAGTGCTGATCTTCTTACGTGTGCCGCAGCCCTCTGTGGAAAGCAGTGTGAGTGCAGCAGCAAGTGGCACAGGTGACCGAGGTGGACACAAAGTGTACAAGTGCATTAACGCAGCTGGGAGGTAGTTGCACATATTGAGTGGGACAGCTCAAAAAAGATAACATTTTCCTGCTGTTTCTACATAGTCTGAGTGTATTTTTTTTTCCAGAAGAATGCTCTGAATAAAAGGCAATTTTAAAATGGGAATAGGGAAGGGCTGTATGTGGAAATGTGTCCAGCTACAGGACTTGAGGTATTGGATGTGACCTGCATAAACTAAATATTGTGCAATGCCTTTATCCTCTAATAAGTGGACACCTAGAAATAGAAATATGAACGTCGCCCCTACTTACTACTTGCAGAGAATTCTTCTTGAGTCTAAGTGTTGGACAGTAATGAAAGGAGGTTGTTCCCTTTGGGATTTGAGCCCTTTATTCAAAATGTAGTTCAGCAATTGAGCAAAAGAAGAATATCCATTAGCTACCAGTAATAGCACTTGTATCCTCTTTGCTGGATTCTAGCTGCTAGATGGCAAGACATTAAAATGCTACAAAAGCCTGTGTTGAAATGGGACTAAGTACATCATTTAAACATTTAAAATGTACCAGTTCTAAGTGGTAAAGAGCTCCTCAGAATTCGTACGTCAGCTGAAGGCACTGATACCAATTTATAGGGGAAATAGTAATCTTTTGTATCATGCATTTTTTTTTTTCCAGGAAGAATTGCTAATATATCTATGCCTGTTTTCTGTGTTTTGGTTAACTGTGTTAAAGTGTGCGATAGGACTAACGTGAGCCCCTGAGACTCCCAGGTGATTTCAGCACAAAGAATGTGGTGTGTGGGAGGGAGTGTGTGACTGGGAGGTGTGTCCCTGGAAAGAGGCACTCAGGAATATTGAAACATCTCCCAGAAATGTTTTCTAAAATGCAGAAGCAATAAGTGAAATGATTGTCTAAAACTTTTGCTCTAACATAAAAATTCAGGTGTTCTACCAACAGTACAGATTTTTTTTTTTTTTTAATTTGAATCACTATTGAAAACAATGAATATTTTTCTTGTCTGCATCTTAAAAAGGTGATGATTCAGGAGCCTGTTATTCGGGAGCAGGTTTTGTTTGGTAGGTCCCCAAATTTTTGCCCCGAGATCTGTTTTGTTTGTTTTTAAATGATATTCCCATTTAATTGGTAGTGGCTGGCATGTATGGAAGTCATAACAACTGTTGTAGGTAATGGGAAACATCTGATATTTCTAATCCCTTCTCATCATGGAGCAAATGATGGGGTAGACCTTGTTCGTGATGCCTAACCTGGAGCCAAATTCTCTAAAGATGGAAAGTGATTAAATTTATTTTCTCAAAAATATTTATACTACCTGAAAATGTAGCCTAACAACTTCACTGATGTCTTATTCTAGTCTTACTGGTGAACTTTCATAAGTATCAGCTGAAAATCAGTATTGCACAAAATAGCATGCACAACCATGTGTACATCTATATCCACATAGAATGATTTAATCTAGACACATGCACACACATGTATTAGAGCACTGCTCAATAGAAAAATCACGGATGTAAACTTGTACTGTGGTGCTTTCCCTTAATCATCTGCTGCCAAGTGTATCCATGAAGACAAGGATGCTGTGTATCTGTATTCTGTCAAACTCTGCCTCTATATTAGATAAGACACGCAAGCAGCTGTGGAAAGAACTGAGTGTTATAGTACTGTCACTTACAGAAACTTCAATGGAGCCAAAAAATAAATGGATGAGAAAATAAATCAAGAGCAAGAGGAGTCCAGCCCATTAAAAATGCCATCATTCAGAGGACTCCTCTGTACCTATGTGTTTATGGAAAGTACAGATATATTGAACTTCTTCCCTCACCACTAATACACAATTTAAATCCCTCAACTTCTAATTTGTCAGAATAGATTTTTATAGGTGTCTGAGTGCGATAATGCTGGGAACCTTGATTATAAAGTTTTAAAGAGTGGTTGTCAAAGTAACACTTTATTCTTAATGCAAATTCTGGGGAATGCGTAGACTGACATTCCTGTGGTATGTAAGAAACATTGTGAAGAGTTAAGCAGAAAGGTGTTTGTGTTCTTTTGACCACTGCAAACACATGGTGACAATTTGTTGCTCTGATACTAATGCTCCAAGGCTTGGTTTTGTTAATCCACAACTCTTCAGTAACCAGATTCTTGTCGAGGGATACAAATTCATCTACTCTAAGCATTTCACTACTACTTTATGTATTTTACAATGCAGCCTCTTGCTATCTTTTTTTCATTAGCCTACTGTCATAATTCCTTAATAACTGGATTCCTTAACCTGTGTGCCAAGTATGGAGAAAAGCTCCAGAGCTCACATCAGTGAGATGTTTGTACTAAATAGCTAGTTAACTTCATGCTAGATATTACCTAGGTGCTATGAGAGAATGTTTCTCCTCTCTCTGTACGTCCTCTTTCCAATGCCATAGGCATTACAGTATCACGCACAAACTACAGAAAACTGCACAGATTGCAGAAAATTCTGACTATTGGACTCTTGTCTAGCTGTCTTATGCTTTCTATTAAGCAGATTGCAAAGCTACACAAATCACTGTTCATATATTTCCAGTCTTTTGTGGTGTGTCTTCCAGTTTCACAGAAATCAGTCAAGAATTTAGTGCTCTTAGTTGGTCTGTAATTTGTTCTCAAATCTAATGTGCTGCTTAGTTTACAAAAGCCTGTAATAACTGCCAAAGCAACATATGTGAGTGACATGAACAGTATTGTAGTAAGCAGCCAGCTACACTAGGTTCTTAATTCATCACTCAGTATGGGGGAGTGATAGTTCAGCATATGGCCAGTCTGTTCAGAAGCTGGTTTGTTATTTCAGATATATTTAGGATTATTTGATTCTTCCATTTGGGAAGTAGATTGGGTTTGTGAAGCAACTTCTGATTGAGCTTTTTGACCATTCTTTGGTGGCGTTCAGATCTCAAAGTTAGAGCTGTGACAAAACTAAAGTGTCTCCTATACTGTAAGAGAATAGAAAAATGGAAACATGAATTATTCACTAGAGATTTTAAAGACCTCTTCAGGTAAATTAAGGACAGACTGTTGAGTGATCAGTGTAATATTTTGCATAACTTATGAATTAAGTTAATCCGGACAGTATTTACAGAGACAGGACTTATTGTTCGTTTAGAATTATAGCCAAATAATTACTGAGTTGGAACCTGGTTTCACTTTATGGTGAGAAAATTTAATGAATAATTCAACAATGCCATTTGGTTTTTTACTGATTATTAGTAAAGTATTTTGTATTCAAGTTAAATCTTGGAATAAGAACTCAGACTTAGGATGTGAAAATAATGTATTCATTATTACTGGGGTTATTGGACAGAATACATTTATTTGGGAAAGGAAATACTCTAAGCTACTTGAGTTTTCATATAATATATAGAGAATTAGCTGAGCTTTATATAGATGCTGCTGTTAATTTGTTCTGAATTCCTACTATTCAAAAAATAAATTATTACATTCCTGCTGTGACAAAAACCAAAAGAAAGTGTATGCATCTCTTGAGCTTAGATTCTCTCAGGGATTTTAAGTAGCTTAGTTTCTCTCAAGGATTTCAAGTAGCTTGTATAAGAACAGTAGAAAATGAGCAGTTCTAGGTGGTGCTCTCTCAGTGGGACTGCTTCTATAATAAAGGTGGTAATTTTGCTTAGGTGATATTCAACTGGGCAGTCAGTGATAGTACAAGCATATAGTCATTCCAACTAAATTTTGCTTTATTCACAAAGCAAGCAAGCAGAGCTGTGGCTGCAATTTAAAGCTTAGCTAAATATTTTGTAATGGCTATGGAAATCAAGTGCCTTAAAGTGAGCAACTGTTCTGTGGGAAAACATAAATACTATTAAAACCAAAACACACACACACACAAATACAACCAAAAAATACCCCCAAAACAACAACAACAAAAAACCAAACAACCAAGCAACTTCTGACATCAGAAAGACTTTGCTTTTCACAATAACAGACAGCTGATCTGATCAAATAAATCTCTTTACATTTCAAATAGATTTGAGAGAGCAAGTAGGTTAATGTTCTCTACTGGAGTTGTGTTGGCATTAATTCTTACTTTTTCATTTCCTACATTTTTTTGTATTTTGAGCCAGAGAGTTGAGACAGATGGACTTCCATAAAAAGCCAATGTTTCATTAGATTGGCAGGTTCAACTTCCTGCTTTTTTCACCTGAAGAACTGAACAGTTGGATAGTCCTAACTCCGTAGAGATCCAAGAAAGATTCCAGGGGCTTATGTCATAACTCCCTGAAATCTGCTTGGCCTCTTTCCCAACCCCTGCCAAGAAGTCATTGTTTACATAGGCATATCTTTTACTACTTTCCTTGTTGAAAAGCACTTGGTCAAGCACTGTGGGTGGCACCTCAAACGTAAAGCCACCAAGATTGTTAAAACTGTGGTGTGCTGAAGAACATGTTCTGTCTCTGTTCTTGCTATTTTCCAAGTAGGTGAAGAGGGTTTTTTTTTTCATTTTCCATGCAGTTTTTCTTTTTTCTTGCAGTTTCTTTGCCCATCTAGGTTTTTGCAGAACTGGAGGGATATCGTACTCTTCTGGTGCTTTGCAGGCTTTCGTTTTGCTATTTCCTTCTGCATAGTGTCTCAATATATCACAGCCTATAATTATTAGTTTGTTTGTTTGTTTCTAAGGGACTATATCTTTGCCCAATGACAATGTATGGATCTGTTTAGAAAAACTATATGAACAGATTTCTAGGACACAAAGATATGTTTTTATGTAGGACCCTGGCTTGAAAAGAACTGGTATGTGTAATATGCCTGTGAGATAGTGTGACATCATCATCCTGTGGGATGTGAAACACTTATTGTGACATCAGTCAGTAGTGGCATGTGAAATGTGTTGTGGCATCAGTCAACTGTAATGTGTATTGTGACTTCATACCTGTGATACTCCACACTGTATTTTCTGTCAGGTGTAGTGTGTGTATTCCCCAGATCTTTGCTACAAAATGATGATGGTCTTTGGATTGTTCCTCAGTAGACTCTACTGATGTTATCTTTTCATGTAAGCACTATGTTTATTTTTGTACTCCTATGCAGATTGTTTTGCCTACTAGTTTTAATTATTTTCAATTTAATTTCTTTTATTTTTAGATATACCACAAATTCTACTCTCCAGGAAGTCCTAGAAAGGTAAAATCTCAAAAATCCCATTTCTGGGTTTACATGCCAGTGTTTGTTTTGCTTTTACCTTCAACATATCACTATAATACTGAGCTTATTACTGGGAAAATCAGAGTCTGGTATACTGTAACATTTTTGGAGCGGTCTAATCTTTTTAATCACTTGTTTATCTATTGTCTTACACTTCTGTCTTTGCTGCTTTGGAGCCTCTTCTAATGTATCTGTTTCTGTAAGAATCTGTGTTGTGGTTGTGCACTTTTTTGGTGTTCCACGTCACAGACGTGCTTTGTTTATGTGAGCAAATAAACAGTAACTCTTCACAGGAAATCAGATGAAAGGCATTGTAGTTCAGGATAGCTAATTTACACATCTTTGATGTGGCAAGAACTTCTTAGTAAAGACCACTTGCTACAGATTTGGTTTATATTCTTAACAAACAAAATTCCTTTATCTGTCACTAGAGCTGTGCTCACCTGTAGTTGAAAGCAATCTTATCCAATGTTCTTGGTTAGAAAATACCAGGTACTTAGACCTTAATGTTTAGCTATGTCCTTATCAGTTGGATGTTCAACTATTCATCACTTCAATGAGAAATTAAGATATGCTGTACTCTCATACCTGTATTAGCAGTGTATTATGAATGAATGATTATCCCCTTTCCCTCTAAAATACCACCTGAAACCTGCTTGAGAAATTTATAGTCTTCAAATGTTACTAATCTGTGTACAACTTCCTCCTAATTGCTTTGTTTTTTAGTCCAGTAATGCTTTGGTGTACACCTTATTCTAGCCTGACATGAGAGGAAAAAGGTGAACAAAAGAACCAGATTCCAGGAAGTTTTGGACTGGAATTTGTCTGCTATTTCTCTCACTTTCTTTTCCCTCATCTGTGGTTGTTTGGTTTTTTTTCCTCGGGTCTGGGTAATGTTTATCTTGAATATAGTCATTGGCAAATCACAAGGCGGGGTGTTGCACAGAGAATAACTTAATTCA
Organism: Tringa tobata; assembly: GCA_033628505.1. Classification (NCBI taxonomy): domain Eukaryota; kingdom Metazoa; phylum Chordata; class Aves; order Charadriiformes; family Scolopacidae; genus Tringa; species Tringa tobata. The sequence continues at coordinate 2,925,196 of JAHREE010000128.1, forward strand.
AGCTAAGTTTCTCTGGTTTTGCACTGCAAATGGGCAGAAGTTGTTGCCCCGGTTGTTAATGTCATCTACAGAAGCAAATGTGAGATGCTGGAGTCAGATGTTTAAAGACCTGTGGTATCATCTAATCAGATGGTTACACAGGCTGCATATCTCAGCTTTGTCTATATTCCCCAAAGGTGTGGAAATTCAACTTTTCGGAAATAAAAGGAGCTGCTTAATAGAACAAACACCTTTTACTGTTCATTTATCATGTATTTCTCTTTCAATAAAAGTATTTGGCAGAACTGTCTCCCACTTAAGTTTCAGATTTGTAGGACTTTGTGACGTTTAAAGTATCTAATAATGCAAAAAGGTTCAATGGACGGGTCTGTCACCTAATTTTCCATGCTATGTTTTTATTGAATTTTGGTGTTACAAGCATTACATGTTGCCATCAAAGCTGCTGTGATTCAGCTGAGAAGGAGAAAGAGTGGTCCTAAAATTGCCATAATCTTGGTAGAGAGGAAGCATTTTTGATCATACTCACTTTCAAATAATGCAGGTGGCTGAACTAAGCTCTCACATTGACATTGTGAGCAGCGACTGAGGATGTAAATTGGTACAGAAGTCTTTTAGCAGCACTGTTAGAACTTTTAAAAGTGTAATAACTGTAAATAAGGAAGGAAAACTATAGTGAACTAGGGAAGAATAAGAGAGGTTTTCCTTTAGATATCACTGACAATAGTTCACACTAACAAACTAGTTTTAGGGTTTTTTCTGATGAAAGAAAATGGAATATAAAAACATAAATAAGGTGAAGCTTAAAAATATATGAAGATTCTCAGAAATTGTGAAATGAGCTACAATCACTTTATTTCTTTACATTGTGTATTTTTAAACTGACAATCCTTGTCTGAAAATGTAATTGCATTCTCTTCTGCTTGATGTTAAGGATGTTCTTCTTTATTGTTGTTCAGAAGGTTGTTTCTTACTGTTATAGCTTTAACTTGTCGTGACTCAATCCAAATTCCAACATTTTACTTATTTCAAGAGCTTTGAACAAGCTGATGTTTGAGACGAAAGCTTTTTTCATTACTTAGATTACATATTTGTGTGGGATGAGAATCAGATGGCAGCATTTTAGAAATGTAGTTCACCACTTCAGTCTTTTGTGCCAGTTATCTGTCTGGTCAGGACTTTGATATAAAGGCCTGAAAATTAGAGTTGGCAGCTGTAGGCCTTTTTGTTTAAAGCTAGAAATAGCTAGAAGTAAGGTCTGGAAAAAAACCCCCCAAACTCTGAGACTCTCTGTTGGAAGACAATGGCACGAGACTCAGGTAGTAATGTGCAACATCCTGGGTGCAAAGTTGCTGGAGTATAAATGGTCCTTATAGAAATCACATAGAATGATTAAGCGCTGTTAATTGCATCCATTAAATGGTGTTTGCTGATCCAGGTATATGCAATGCCATATCTTGGAATATGGGATGTGCAAAACTTTTTTAACCTTGGACCTAGCAAATGATGTTGAAATAGTTGAGAATCCTTTTGATCTCTCTGTGCAGGAGTTTGTGGCACACAAAAAAAACCCCAAAAAACCCAAGCCAAATAATTTCTGGGAAAATATCTTGCCTTTGAAAATGTAGCATTTGGCTGTTACGCTTTTGCAGTATAGTATCTTACAGCTAGGATCTGTGCCTGGGAGATAGTTGGTCCCTCCTCCAGAACTTGATCTCCAAATGAGAATAAACTTTTACTGTCAACCAGTGGAGGGGAAAAAAAAAAATCAGAGCATCAGCTTTGGTTCTTCAGCTGATCTGTAAAACCGCTTCTAGTAGTGAGCGCTTCATATTGACTTTTTAGCTGTGCTCATGCTTAGCCTTGATCTGTGTCAAGATATGCATCAAAAGTCTTCTGAGTTTCTGTATGAAGATGAAAATATAATGTAACTGCATAGCAAATGGACGAGTGACAAATGAATCCTGATTTGTTTTCTGCCCTCTTTTTTTTTTTTTGCTTATGCTTATTAGAAGTCCCAGGAGGTTACTTTTGACAAAGAGGGTGTTCACATACTTCTATACTTAAAAACTGCAACAAAACTCTTCAATTGTAAAAGAAACCTGTATTTTATAAAGCTTAAAGTTCTACGCAGAGCATTGCACTCAAAAGACAAAGGTGTACTGATTGGCAAGTGGTAGAGGCAATCTTAAGGATTTTGGTTTAAACATCTGAGCCTCACTTGATGTAAAAAGAACAATTTACATATACATTTTACAAAATCACATGTAAATCAGACACATGTGAGAACTGGGACTGCTGAAGTAATTTAGATGCAATGTGCTAGGTGGTAGAGTAGGACAATGTTCTACAATTGTGTTGTGTCTTTGGTTTTTTGTTTGATTTTTTTTAAATCATAATTGGGATTTCAAATTTAAGCTTTGTCTGCTTTGTAAATGTGAAAACTCATAACAATGGCAGAGAAGCAAGCTTTTTTTCCTTCTTCTGGAGTACAAACCAGTCAGCTAGTACAGCTATTTTCGGCAGTCAAATATTGCTTTAGCTAGGAACCAATTGTACGCTATTCCTTTTAGAACATTTTCATAAATACATAAATCACAATAATGGTTCTCTGTAATGCAAGTTGTTCTTTCCAGTTTTAGTTTGGTCTGTTTTGTCTTACTCTGTGTGAACAGACAAATCCATTGCCCCTTGATAATTCTGTACAGCAGAAACGGTAGTAGTGGATATCAGTAACATCAGCAATCAGTAAAATCCCAATTTCTCTTAGTATCAGTGACATATGTGTTTTGGGTTTTTTTACTTATTCAATTTTCAAAGTTAACTCATTTCTATTAGTTCTTACTTTACTCACAGTAGAAGAATAAAAAAAATAATAACCTTATGTTAGGTGTATTCTTGTGGGTTTTTTTCCAAGTAGAAAACCACCCCCAAACTAGTAACAGAGTTTTTGGTTTAGTTGTTAATATTCCCTGCCTTTTGCTCAAATAGTTTACAACTCTGAATTTTTCTCCTCTAATTGCAAGAAAAGTTTTTATTTCTTAATGCAGCAATTTCATATGCAAAGTGCTGGGAAGGAGGTTTAGATTCCAACATTATATTTTCCTGGCTTCCGTAGTAACAGGCCGAAATGATGCCTTGGCAGAAGATGGCAAAGCTTCTGGGCTTATCTCCAAACTTCCATTATGTGATCGCTTTGCTGTATCTGGACAGCACCTGTGGGAGGAGGGGTAAAAAATGAAACCTCACTTCAAGCAATAGCTACTCACAGAAGCAATCAGCTAAGGACAAGGAAAACTCCTGGGCTCAAGCAACCCTTATCCTTAGCAACATCAAGAAATTACCCAAAAGCTGGAGTTAAGAAAAGCAGTGAAGTATGCCTGAGGTTTCTGGGATGCCAGTCACTTTGAAGCAGTCTACTTAAGCTGATGACTTTGTACTTCTTGTGTATAGAAACTACCATATTTTCTAACATCCTGCCAGAAACAACACTGCCTGACTTCCTTAGAGTGGGAGATGGGAAGTCTTCACCTGAAGCAGAGAGAAGAAGCTGTTGTGATGGGCGATGTAACTTTCATTGGAAACTTCAGTCGGGTCCAAATTGTGAAAGAATTTCATCCCTTCCTACTATCCCTCAAGACAAAGATGAGGAATAAGATTGATAGTAATTTGAGGAGTATGAGAAACTGAAGAAAAGGATGAATCGCAGGCATTGGAGCTTGTGAAGGGGAAATTAAAATGTTAAGTGCTCAGTAGTGGTAATTTGTTATGGAGGAATGATTTGGCATGGAGGGCAAGAAGGTCCGCCTGTATTTGAAAGTTGAACTGACTGGAAACAAAAGTGCCAGAGACAGAGTGACTCCCTGTAGAGGAGTGAAGTTTCCCTTGTAGATAAGAGAAGAAACAGCCACATCATTGTCTTGTAGCGATTGTTAATGCTAGTGTTTGGGCAGCAGAGCTGGTGCTGGGGGATGAACCCAGCACTGGGGTGAGGAGTCCCATGCTCACAGGATTGGTGCTGGGGCAAGTGTATATAAGGAATCGGCTCCTGATGCGTTTTTGCAGACTCCTTGTAGAACTGCTTATGACAGTAGGACTGTCCAATGCATTATTTGTTACATATTTAAGCTCAAATACAAAAATCATGTTTAATTCACCTCAAGGGGTGCCACAAAAATTCCTGAACACCTGGAAGATACAAAGTGTGGGATAAAATGAACTGGTTAGGCTGTTTGGAAACTAAACCTGGAAAGAATAGCCATGATGGGTTAAATGGGTATGGATGGTGAGAAAGACCTTGGAGGCAGAAAACATGGGAAGAAACAAATTTGGGAAAAAACTAGGCCAGGAAGTGAAAAAGCAAGTATAAAAAGACAGTGAAAGATGCTATAAAAATTAAGGCAGATGTTAGCAGTGTGGGAATGAATTAGCTGTGATGTTACACAAAATGAAACAGACCAAAACGTATGTTGGAAGTGAGCAGATACCTGTGCCTGGAAAGGAATTAAATAATAGATCTGAAAGGGAAGTCTTGGGTTTCTCAAAACTACAAGAAAGAGAGGGGGGAAGAAGCTAATGAAGAAGGTGGAGAAATTAAAACAAAATCATGAGTGTTTCATGATGGGATGGATGAGTGCCAAAGAGCACTGATCCCAAAGGCTGGTATGCATGCAAAAGGCAAAGTCAGGTGTGTGATCAAGGTGGCATGTGGAGGGACCTGATGTGTATATAGAAAGCATATGGATGAGACGGGTTAAAATGGAGGGGTTCATGTCAAAATTCACAGTATGAGATTTCAGTGGTTGTGCTGAGAGGTGGAATATTGAACGCAAAAATCAGCAAAAGGCAGATTAAGTGGTGGAAGAGAGAGTGGTAAATAACACTACTTCAAAGGGAAAATGGAAGGAGAGTGAATTGGAGGAAGGGCAAAAGTTACAAAGTTACTGTTAAACTGCTCTTGCAAAGAATAACATGTTTGTTATGCAACAGTAGAAAGATGCCAACTCTAACTCTTTAAACATATAATTGGGTAAGTGTAATGAAGTGGAAGATGGTATTCTACTTCCAGAGTAATTCCCCTGTCCATGTTCATCCTGATAGAATTAATTAACCAGTTGATAAGCTTTTATAGGAAGGGAACAATGCTGTCCTTCATTTTTAAGTTATGAAAAATATTGCCAACTTGAAGCAGTGTTTGCTAGCTAATTCTTGCAGTTTGAAACTGAATCATTACATAAATTGGAGCTATTTCAGTGCTTAGTGGTACATATGTACATGTCTTCAGACTGTTTTACTTTTCTCTGGACACATGCGAATAATAGTGATGTCTCTATGAAGCATTTATGGCATGCCCTGGAGTTTAATAATCAGATGGAGTTAAGAAGGTTCATTTGGTCAACCATTAAGACTTTGAAAATAGGCTTCTTAAGTATAACATTTCTAGCTAATGGTCACTCAGACTTACATGCTGTGGTAATTAAAGTTAAACTGCTTTTTTTGGCTATCAAAATTTTATAAAAAGAAGCTGAAATTTGCTCTGAAGAACAAGGCAGCATGCAGATAGGGAAATGTCTACCTTATTAATGCAGCATATGGGAAGCTGTTCCTGCTAATGCCTCCTGTTATCAGAACAAATATTGCCATTATTGCTGCAAACTCTTGTGGCTCTTCTTGCAGCAAGAAGAGGCTCTAAGTGTTGCTATATAAATAATGTGGAAATTGCATTAGATAACGTGTAAGGATTTGTCCAGAGAAAAAGCCAGAGGGCGTGATTGCTGAGCTGGAAAGTTTATCTTTGAGCAGGAAAACTAGTTCATGTGGCACAGCAAAATATCAAGAAAGTGGGATTATTTTTCTTTCTGGTAATGATTCCTTGGACTTATTTTGAGGGCTTAACGAGCGAGCTAAGTGAAAAGCAATACTAAAATAAATTGTCTTAAGGTCAAAGCCAGAGCTTTCAGTCTTTTCTTGCTGTTGCTTCTCCTGCTTAGAATAGGAATGGATATTTAAACTAAAACTTTTACTGAAATTTTCCTTTGACACCTCATTTTTTTTTTTTATGAGATCAAAGCTGTTATTGAGGGCCTACTTCTCTTGAGAATTTTCAGATAAATGATAATGCAGCTCAAAAAAGTGAACAGAAATGAGAAAAACAGGGAAACAAATTTAAGAACTTACTCACTTCATTGTTATAGTAAAAATGACATCTATGGGTCTTCTTTAATGCTCTGTGGCAGGTGCAGTTGTTGATGTATGGAAAGAGAGCTTTTCTCTCAAAGAGCTTTTCATGGCTGTAATAATTCACTTATTTCAAGCCTGAAAACCTTCACGCTGATTTCCTGTATTGAAAGTTTTAGAAAAGCAGTGTTTGTTTTGATGGAATTATAACTGAAACTGAAAGTTAACCAAATGTGATTTTTTTAAACTTGTGGATTTCAAGGTCCTTAAAGGATGCCGTTTATAACAGTAGTGGAAAGTGAGAACACCTGTTTGAATTAACAAGGAAATACTGGGCAGCCCTGAAGACTAGCAGTTTGACTGTTTTGGCTTTGCAAACTCAATCTACATTGATGGCATTGAAATTGATTTATGCCATGTCCAATTTATGCCTTTATTTATGCCATCATGTATATTACTTATACTCGTGAATTACAGGTTTTTAACAGTTTTGACTAGAAAGCTGCAAATTATACTGACACTTGGTCTAGACACCCTTGTGACTTTTACCTACTGTGGAAAATGATAGTAGATGTAATGGAAAACTACTATTTGGAGGCCAGAGGAGCAGATACTTTCACAATATTCCATGTTTGAGTCCTGTTGGGTATGACTAAGGAGGAGCAGGCAACAATGCTTATGTTAGGAGCTCTCTATATAGCAACAAGATGGTACAAAGCCCTTGGTAGCAGGGGAAGCTAAGGATGAGAAGGAAAGCACCTTTCAGCTTCTTGCTTATCTCTCCAGTCAGTTTTCTTGCCTAATCTAGGAGCTAGTGGCTGTTGTGCTCTTTCTGTTGTATGATTTTTTTTTATAAGACCTTTGACTTCTTCTGGCACATTGAAGGACTTAAATGATGCATGTTCTCCTCATGTTGACTTTTTTTCTTTCTGCACCTTGGAAAAGTGTCTATTCTTCCAGCAGAATCTCTTAGACCAGTGCAATGGCTGGGACAGCTAATGAGAGCCAAAAAGAGAAGAAGTAACTACAAGCTCAAGAATTATGTCTGGATAAACAAAAAAAAACTCCCAATGAAAGCAGCAACAAAAAAAGGGCTGATGTGTGTTTGACTAGGCATTGAAAGCCGCCTCATAAGAGCCTAACAAGGTTGCAAATGGTGTGGAATTAAATAAACGTGTGCTGAAGAAATATATGGGCTAAAGAATGTACTCAAAGTTACCAAATGGAGCAAAGTTCTCACTGGAAGAGTGCTTCTATTTGATTTAGGACTGACACTGCAGAAAATTCCCCAGAGCTTCATGTGTATATCCCTTGGATAATTGGTGAGCACTGAAGAGTGTTTGAGTAAACACTTTGTAAAGTAAAATACAGTTTTGTGCTAGGGAAAAGAATATATTCAGTTGAGTAAGATTGTAACAGTGCTTTGGTATTTGAGAAAATATACAGTGCTTTTAAGTGGAAACTCCTGACCAGAAGAGGTTTTCTTTTCATGTCTGTTTGTGCCTTGGTAGCTGCAATCTTTTCTATATCTACTAAGTGTCTAGTTACCTGGCATTTGTGGCAGAAATAGTCACGTTTTCTTTAATCCTGAATACCTTTTGGGTAATTATCCCTTAATAGGACAGTGAGTTGGAAATGGGATTTGTAAAAGCTGGTTCTAATGATCTTTTCCTACCTCAAATTTTGGATAGGGTACCGTACCCTTTCAGGTATTTTCTAAAAGGAGTGCTGGAATTTTTCCAGAGTTTGTAGATAGTCTGGAGTCTTAGCAGTGAGGCTTCTGGATGCGTAAACCAGTAATGCATCAATATTACTCGATGTCAGTTTTGATCACTGCCACTTAAAAGCACCCTTCATGGTATTATATTATTTTAAATAAACTCTGTCCTCAGCCTACACTTTTGCAGAGAGATGAATTAGAACTACTGGACTTCTTGAATCAGGGAACATACTTTAACTTTTTTTTGTTTTGATTCTCTGGCATCATTTATGAGGTTCTCTGAATCCTGTGGTGCTCATTTATATTGTTTCGTTCTGTCTCTGTATTGGAATTACTAAATTTTTCATGTTTGTAAACTTATAGATTAATCTTAAATGAAAAACAGCCCAAACAATTACAAGGAGCTGTTTAACAGCAGCAGGGGTTATTTGTTGTGTGTGGATGATGAGAGGAAATTTAACATGGAACCCCTTTTCCCCCAGGGATGTTCTTCTGCAACCTCATGCTGTATGGTTTCTATTCCTGAATATCTCTTCAACTCTGTGTTCAGCAAGTTATTGCAGTACTTGAAAGTGAGCATTTCCAGAAGAGGGTAGGTTGTACATTAAAAGTGCAGCCCAGGTAAGCTTCTCCTTTCCAACAGCTTGGCAAAACTATCATATTCAGTGACCCTTTCAGATGTTTAACTCATGTCATAGCAGCAACATTTGCAAGATGAGAATCATTATAAATTTTTCTGTTGTGTTCGATGCAGCCTGGTTCATGGCTTCAGAAAGACAAGGTTATTTCCCTTTGCTGCTACTTATGTTCACTTAAGCATTTCTGCAGTACCACTGTAAAATTGCAGATGTGGAATTCTAGGCCTTAAGTGCCCATTAAGTATTGTTTTGCATATGTAAGCTTTATATGCCATAAGGACAAAGTATATTTTATGTTTTAGCTATTTAAATGGTGGCTTCTTTCTCCTACTTACCTTCCAATGGATAAGAGCAATAGGAAAATATACTTGGCATAAAGAGAATGTTTTGGTGATAGTTTTCTTTTGCTGAATATTTTTCCTTCAAATTTTTGTATCCTTCCAAATACAAAGGGTCTTTTTTGTTTTATTTCCTATAGGATTTCCAAATTTTACAAAATCTGAATTTTCATCGTAGGCATTAAATGAATGTCAGTCCTTCTTCCTCATGTGCACCTCTAAAGAGCATAATATTGCAGCTTAGCATTTGTTTTTTATCATGAGATCTGTGCAGTGGTTCCAGACAGCAGTGATTGTCGTTGTGGGTGTTCTCTGGTGTGGTGGGTTCACCTTGACTGGCAGCCAGATGTCCACCCAACCACTCTCTCACTCCCCCTCCTCAACAGGATAGGGGGCAAAACTAAGATTAAAAGAATTCATGGAGCAAAATAAAGACAGGGAGATCACTTGCCTGTTATAATCGTGGGCAAAACAGTCATGAGTTGGGGAAAATTAATTTCTTCACAATTAAAATACAGTTGGGTGGTGAGAATGAAAGAAAAAGACTTCCTCATTTCAATCTAGTATAATAATAAAATAAAGCTACTTGCATATTTCAGGGTCGTGAATATAAAGTATGAGAAGATCTGTTGCATTGAAGGTAAATACTGTGGTTTTGTGAATATAACTTTTATAGATAATGAGGATCTTGTGGATTTATAGAATTTAGTTGACTTTCTGGGACACGTTTTCTTGCTACTCTGTTTTGTGTGCTTTTCCTCAGTCATTCCAATAAAGATAATCTTGAACTGTGTTGAATGGGAGAGTGCAGTTTTGGAGCCTGCAACTTGCATGAACCTGGAAGTTTGATACTTTTAATACCTTCCGCTATATCCGGTTGTGTTTTATATTTAATGCCAAGTATTGTTTCCCGTTGCCGTAGCATCAATTATGACTTCATGAATTAATTACTTAATTATGAAGCTTTTTATGCTCATTTTATAAGAAGTTGAAAATTTCCCTTTCTTTCAAAGCTATTCTAAGTTAATATCAACCCAGAAACTCAAATTGGCCCTTGGCTAAAATTGAAAATCCATATTCTGCATGACAGAACAGATTTGTGATTACAGAAATGGGACAAGANTGAAAATCCATATTCTGCATGACAGAACAGATTTGTGATTACAGAAACGGGACAAGAATGCACTCATGTGCATGCCCACCCCAGTACTTCACTGACTTTTTTTGTGATTTTTTTTTTTTTTTCCTTAGCCTGAGCCTAAAGAAAAGGCAGTTTTAGCTGGTGCTCATCTGTGGTTATTTTTTTTTTATTATTTGTACACTTTAATAGAGAACATTTCATGTAGTTCCAGGTCTGAAAAGATTCTTGGAAGTTCTATAGACATAGGAAAATAAAATTTACAGGTGGTGTTTGTTTTAAGTCTTCATAATGTATTTTAGGAATAAAGTTTAACATTATTATGGTGTTCTAAATCAACAGATTGTAGAAAGAAACTCTCAGTTTTGATTCGGTTCTGTTGAAGCAAATATTTGACAGACTTCATAGATGGAAGTTGTTCCTTTTGAGCTGTATGCAAATTCCTTTCATAGTTGCAAGTGGAAGTGAGCATTTTTAATCAATAGGCACTAACCTAGTGCAGCTTAAAGTTATTCTGATGATGTTTGTCCTTAAATTATAGGGTTTTTTAAAGAAAAATCTTTCTGGTAGATACAGTACATATTGTCATGTTGGAGTGAGGTGAAACTCTGAACTGCTTATGCTGCTTACCTGAGATTTTAAATCAAAAAAAATCACATCTAAGCAAAAAAAATATTTATTGTTATTAGATGATGGAAGTCTCTGGGACACTTCAACATACGGGCACAGTGATAGAGGGAAAATAAATATAACAGTGTCTCTATATTACCGAATGAAAGGATTTAATGCATTTTCTGATTTGACCTCTTACGTGCTTTCTCTGATCTGGTTTCCCTTGTCTCTCCATTATCTGTGAATTTATTCCCATCCACATATCTTCTAATGAGAGAAATCTAATCATGGCCAGCATACGGTGTTGAATGTAAATAGGATATAACTTAGCATTTGGTGCTCTGTGAAATAATTCCTGCCATCATTTCACCTGTTCTGTCTGTGCTGTAGCTGAGCAAAAAAAATTCCTGCTTTCGTTATTGGAGAACTGAAAAAACTAAACCAAAACCAACCAAAAAACTCACCCTGAAAACCCAAAAAAAACCTCAAAACCCAAACCAATCATTTGTTTACCGTGAAAATGTCTTTATTTTTCCACGCTTTCTCTTTCCTAAAACATGGAGCAGGAGAAAGATATTGCATGAGAGAGAGGAATGGGAACAACGCCTCCCTTTTTTCCCCCTTGCCCCGAAATATTTTTTTTCTTGGTGATATTTTTGTCAGAATTGTAAAAGAACTGAAAAATTTCAATGAAAACGTTTCCTCTGGAGGGGAAAAATTCTCATTTGATAGGCTATATAAACTATATACACATTGTAGTGTAGCTGTCTGTATGCAAATATACAGGGAGTGTCACAGTAACTATTACAGTATAGACTAGATCTCATCTGCATATTAAGTTTGGGAATTTTCCTCTTTAAAAGGCACTTGGGCAGATGACTGATAAACCCAAACATCAGCTCCTATACACATTTAAGATACTTTTGGGTGTAATAGTGATGAGGCTAGAAAAAACTTTTTTTTTTTAATGTTTCTCAGTGGAAACTTTAAGTTTTAGTATTATGCATTTTTCAGTTAGTGCTATGACTTCATGCTTTTCTTGCAAATTTAAAATGGTGTTTACAGTGGGTACACTTGATATCATGGTTTAAAATAAAAGTAAGAGATGAAGAAATTGTCACCTAACTGAAATGTCATGATGCACATTTTTCCCCTTAATTAGGGAGAAAAGCTGCTAGATACTCTAGCACTGTTATCCTTTAAGTGCAATCCCAAAGAAGAGTTGCTCCAATATAACTTTTTCCCTGTGTTTAAAAAAACCCCAGCTTTTCTTGCTGCTGCGATATCACCAGTAAAATTCAGATGAGTGTCTGGCTTAAAAAAACTTGCTGCCTAGACGCAAGAATCAAACCTAAATTTGGGTTGTTCAGCACTCACTATTTCAGTGAATTTGTAGGGTTGTGAATTGTCTATCCTGAAAGCTTATACCATTTTCCTGCCTATGAAGCTACTGTCCTTTTTTCTCTGATTGTCAAAATAAGCATTATTCTGGGGAATAAAGAGGCTGCACGTGCACCTATGTGTGATTTACTTAATCTGTCTCTTACCTTCCATTGACTTACATATATGGCTTAATGGGATTGATGTTAGGCTGGATCTAATGTACACCAACTACTGAGATGTGCTGTTCTGGGACCCTGTTGTCTGATAACCAAACTGGTGAACTCCTCTAATGACATGATGGCCTGATGGCTCACTGTGGAGAAACCACCACGGAAAGGTGACACACACGTGCTCCTGGCCGTGATGCTGCCACAACCCTGGGAGAGGCAACCCCTTGGCTTATTTGTGTCCTCATGTATCCTAAATGTAAGAATGGGAAGACACTGCATGCTGGGAAGCACCCTGTGCTCCAGGCAAACTTCTGCCTGCTGTGGTTTCTGATGTAAATGGATCTTGAAATACATAGTTTGAAATATTGCTTTGTAGGGTGGAACTTTTATTGCCCCACGCTGTGGTCCTGTGAAACTTACCAAAACGGGCTGCTCTTGCTCCCATCCGTCCTCTACAAGATTTTACTGACAACAACATGAATGCTTAGTGTAAAACCTGCTATCTTAGTTAAGTAAAATATTCTGGTTTTCTAGGTTTAAACTTAACAAAATCCCTATAAATAACAGGGAAAAAGAAACTCTTGTAAAATATGGAAGGAATGAAATAAAAATCAGAATCTATCATGAAGTATCTCATAGCAGGTAAACAGCACATTTTAGAGCTTGGATATAAAGTATGTTTTCTCTGTGTAACTATTTTCACACACAGTTGGCAGAGAATTAATTTGTACTAACTAACAAATTTTGTAGGATTTTTGTGGTATGACTTTTTTGTTCCTTACCTAGTTTTTAGTTTAGTATCCACTTGTTAATGAATCGTAATTCTTACAAACTTGAGTGCTGAGGGATGTTTCAAGGCAAACTAATTTCCCCCCTTAAGGGAGCGAGAGAGGAAATTTAATCTCTTAGCTTGCTCTCTCCCTCAGAGTAACTTCCCAGCCACACTGGGCTTCGCTCCCAGACTCCCTTCAGTTCCATCCTCAAGGGATATGCTTGTCCTCGAGGCTCCTAAATTCAGTTAGCTAACATATGTTAAAAGTGATCGTGAAGACAAGAAAGCTTGGTTTTGATTCATGTTAGCATTTCATGTTCAGCCCTCGACTTCAATAGAAAAATTAACTTTAACTTGTTAACCTGAGTTAAAACCTGGGTTGCCTTGCCTTTGCTTCTATTTTATTATCAGTTAGCCTGTCTAAGATCAGAAAAAATCTTTCTGTAATGTAAATGTTTGTCCTTCTGAAGGAGTTACAGTAACTTCTTTCCTGATAATGCAGGAGAGTTTGCATCTCTCTTTATAGAGGGTTTAATCCGAAGGCTTTTTTTTTTTTTCTTGTGGCTTTAGTTGACTTCTACCCTAGAATGTTGTTCCAGGTCTGAATTGATGATACATCTCCATTTAAAAGGAAGAGGGAGATGAAGTGGAGCAACGCTACCCTATAGTATGTGATTTTAGGCCCAAAAAATCTTGAGGTTGGTAATTGAGTCTATAGTGGACCATGCCAGTAACCAGGCACGGTTACTACGTGGTAACCACTACTCTATTCTCATAATCTTAGCCTGAAGATAAGCAGGCTTTGGGTTGTTTTCATATTGGTATAGGATAATGGACCTCTACATACATACACTTTTGCAAACAAGAGCAGATTGGTAAATAGGCTGCGTTAGAAGCCTATTATAAGTTTATGAAGTCAGTAATGGAAGTATTTGAATCATTTTTTTTAAACTGGCATTTTTCTCAAATTCTGGAATTTGAAGAGGAATCAAGACTGACGTCAAAACTATTTTTTTTTCTTAGCTTCTAATGTCTTCACAAAATGATTCCTTTTGCATTTGAAAGGAAAATATACATTGTACATGAAAGGAGTATAACTCTTAGTTCGTTTTAATTTTGTTAGAGAAAGAGGATTAGAGTTAATTGGCCTTCTATGCTCTCAGCACAAATTCCATTCCTGTCTAGGTAATACTTGATTAACCTTGAATTTTGGCTTATCATAGCATAGAATATTGCTTGAGGTGCAAGAGGAAGTACCAAGTAGTCCATCTGCAAAGTGATCTTGTAGTAAACACTAAATGCCACAAGCTTTTGTTAAATGAAGCTTGTAGATTTCTACACATATAAAGAGCAAGTCGGCTTTTTGTCTGTCCTGCTTTGTCTACATTCTTTAGTCCTTTAGTTAGACTTTGAAGTTGTTTGGATTTGGATGTTGTTTTGGTAAAGCAAGTAACTGTCATAGTTGTTCTTTTTTAAAACCTGTTGCACACAGTTACAAAACAGGTTACCAATAACAAGTTGCGTACCTCTTGCTTCTTGCATGCAAGTCACTCTAACTTATAAATAGAACTGTTCTGATAGACAGAACTTGGCCTATCCTCTTGTCCTCTTATGCGAGTTATTTTGATTTAAAAATAGAACTGTCCTAGAACTGATATGTATCAACGAGGTTGTGAAAGTTCACTTCTAGACGCTACTGTAATTAAGCAGTAAGTTACAGGGAGCTCTGTGTTCTCACCAATAATCTAAAGATTTTAAAGTACAGTAGTAATAATTTCAGTTTTTCAAGGAGCTATGCAATTGCAAAGTGTTACACTTCTGGATGTTCCTTTGCTCTAGCTTGTCAAAACATACACAAAATATACATGTGCATTTCAACAAAGAAATACCTGTTGAGAGCATTATAAAAAAGAAAATGATTCTGTGAGCAAGGACTAGACAGTAACCATGATTTGTGATCTATTGAACTACTGCTTTGATCACAGCAGTGGTGTAATACGTTTAAGCGTAGATTGTGTCTGAATGCCAACACTTCCTTAGCATATTTAAGGCAATTCTGTCTTAATTTTTGTTTGCCTTTTTTAACTTGGAGGGCACTTCTAAAAGTTTAAATCTTCCTTGATTTCTTTTGTGGTTTGTGTTTGGGTTTTTTTTAAGAATAATTGTTTGGGTTTTTTATTCTGGTTTTGTGCTCATGGCAGTTCTTTAATATGCATGAGACTTTTCTTGGATATTTGAAAATGTTAATTTTTTTTCAAGCAGTCTTGTTTGACTTTTCTCCTTCCACTTCAGTTACCTTAGGCATTTAAATACGCGAAGTTACACCAAGTATGCTGAAAGCCTGGGGATGGAATAAGGTTAATTTGAATAATTTCTTTAGTATAATTTAGAGATGGACTGATGTCAGCATTCACTTGACAGTAGCTTTACTATTAAAGATAATTTGTGAGCTCTGCAAAGGAATAAAGTTGAAAGGCACAATGTGAAGAATTTTCTTTTTTGAAAAGCTTTTCCTAAGAAATCTCTTGTGTATTTCTGTTAAGTACTCTTACATCTAATACTTAGCTGCTTCTTCTGTCTTAGTGGATTTACCTGGAGTAAAAGAACTAGGAAAATTTTTTTAAGGTTAGGAGGAAATGAAAAAAAACTCATAAAAGGGTATAAATGTTGACACATGAGTGATTACTTCAAATGGCAGAAGATAGATTCATTCCATTTCTTTTCAGCAGGGTTGCTATGGTTAGCTGAGCAATATGGGGGGAGAGGAGTGTGAGAGCTTTTCCTACCTCTCAGAGCATCTTGTGACTATAAAATTCTTCTATTGCTTATCTGGATTTTTCCTTCATGTTCTAAATATACCAGTGCTTGGGAGATTACTCATTTTGTGAAAATGAGAGAGAAAATAGGAGAAATTAGCGTTCTGAAGTAGGTAGCCACCGAAGGTATTGATGGTTCAGAAATAATTAAGTGCTGTGTGAGTGAGGAACACGACCTGAGTCCTAAAACCTAATAAATACAATTTCCATCTCATGGGTTGGACTCAGGGGTACACAGCTTAAATAACTGAAGTTCAGTGGGAACCTGTGATCTTCTTCCATCTGCATACCTGAGCTCAGTGAATGTTTTGAATGTCAGCTTCTTGACAGATAACAGGTTGCTCTGGAAATAAGAATTTTTATTATTTTTATTCCTGAAGAAGTATGACTGCTCTTTATGACCTTTTCATTTAAAAAGTAATACAAAATGACTTTATATGCAAACGCTTAGCTAATCATGCCACAAATTGCAGTGGCTTTCTTTTAGGTAGCCAGTTAAACGTATCCAAACCTTAACTTGCTTTTAGAAGACACATTTGAATTGTACTTGGAATAAGTCCAAATAGGTAGAATTCGGTAAATAATGTGTTGTCCAGGGGTAGGCACACATAGTAAAAAAAAAAAAAAAAAAACCTCGAAGAGGGGAGGTTTGCTTTGCATGTGCATTAGGATAGGATGATATTTTGAGTGTTTAAGCATTGTTTTACCCACTGTTAACCAGCAGAGAGCACTTTAGTTTATAACATGACATCTATAAAAATAATGTGAAATTGGGAAAGGCTGAGGTTATTTTTCTTTCGTTGAGACGGCCATTAGAAACAAACTGCCAGTGACAATTGAATTCCTGGGTTTTGTGCATTTTCAAAAGTGTTTGTGTTTCGTACAAATGTACTGCTGTATAAGTATAAATTTTATCGTGTGCCAATGACTTAAGGAAAGATTCAAGGTAAACCTTACCAGTAATTTCTTGATAGTGTTTATTTAAAGTCTGCATATTATGAGGTACAGTTCCTCAAAGTATCAGCCTTACTAGGCTGATGTGGGGAATGATGTCCCTAGTTTGGAGCCCCAGGTATGGCACCAGTATGTTTTCAGTGCATGAAGACGGTGAGTATGAGGACTTGTTGCCAATGCACAGGGAACAGCTTCCGTGTGATGGTGCTGTTGTGGTTGCTCACTGAAATTCATTTGCGGAGAATGATACAAGCAGAAAGCTTTGAGGCAAATAGCATTATGAATCAGTGCATTAAGTCTTCTTTTCTTAGTATGTGGTGTGCGTGTTGGTTGTCATGAGTGAAATGCTACTGAAATGAGGGTGAAGGGTGGGAAGAAGAGATGGGAGGCAGAAGAATCCTGATATTGACCTCACCTCCCCAAACAAACCAACTAGGTATTAACCGGAGGTTGCCTGCTTAAAAAACCTGAAACCTACAACAAAACCAAACCTGTCATTGTCACTTGGCACCTCTGGTGTGACTGGAGTCCTTGGAAACGGGCAAATTAGTGTTTTGCTAATTCAGGTCTGCAGTATGAGGGCAGTGGATGGGGCTATTGCATGTTGTCTGGCTGCTCTTCCACCCTCTCACCTCAGCCCTGCCCCAGGTAGCTTGGTGGGAGGGGAGAGATCCTAAGGGGCAAAGTCAGTGTAGGAATCTGTGGGTGCACCTGAGGAGAGGTGCACAGTCTTAAATGTGGTAATGATACAATTCAGCCACATCTTGAATGACTGCTCTCAGGGCTGTTGGTAATGTGTAACATGTCTTAATGGGCATGGAGGGAGAGAATTATTGCAATGAAGTCTCTGACCTCTCCTGATTATTATTATTACTATTTTACCTATGAGAATTGTAGGGAAGTAGCCAAAGCATTCTGTGGAGTACGTCAGCAGCATGGGGAAACATGATCTGTGATCTGCCAGTCGAGCACATACATGAAGCACGTAACACTTCTGTGAGAGCTGCATTAGTAGAGAAGACGGTACAAATCCTGTCATAGGAACAGGCGTACAAGGGAGGAGCAAGCTTTCACAGGCAGGGGTAGTTGTAAATACGTGTTTTGCTGAAATATTGTTGCTCCTTTTATGAGATGAATAATTAATATTATAAGCCTTATTGTTCAGAGTGGCAATTTGCAGGTCCTTTGGATGGGGATATNGAAGATGGTGAGTATGAGGACTTGTTGCCAATGCACAGGGAACAGCTTCCGTGTGATGGTGCTGTTGTGGTTGCTCACTGAAATTCATTTGCAGAGAATGATACAAGCAGAAAGCTTTGAGGCAAATAGTATTATGAATCAGTGCATTAAGTCTTCTTTTCTTAGTATGTGGTGTGCGTGTTGGTTGTCATGAGTGAAATGCTACTGAAATGAGGGTGAAGGGTGGGAAGAAGAGATGGGAGGCAGAAGAATCCTGATATTGACCTCACCTCCCCAAACAAACCAACTAGGTATTAACTGGAGGTTGCCTGCTTAAAAATCCAGAAACCTACAACAAAACCAAACCTGTCATTGTCACTTGGCACCTCTGGTGTGACTGGAGTCCTTGGAAACAGGCAAATTAGTGTTTTGCTAATTCAGGTCTGCAGTATGAGGGCAGTGGCTGGGGCTATTGCATGTTGTCTGGCTGCTCTTCCACCCTCTCACCTCAGCCCTGCCCCAGGTAGCTTGGTGGGAGGGGAGAGATCCTAAGGGGCAAAGTCAGTGTAGGAATCTGTGGGTGCACCTGAGGAGAGGTGCACAGTCTTAAATGTGGTAATGATACAATTCAGCCACATCTTGAATGACTGCTCTCAGGGCTGTTGGTAACGTGTAACATGTCTTAATGGGCATGGAGGGAGAGAATTATTGCAATGAAGTCTCTGACCTCTCCTGATTATTATTATTACTATTTTACCTATGAGAATTGTAGGGAAGTAGCCAAAGCATTCTGTGGAGTACGTCAGCAGCATGGGGAAACATGATCTGTGATCTGCCAGTCGAGCACATACATGAAGCACGTAACACTTCTGTGAGAGCTGCATTAGTAGAGAAGACGGTACAAATCCTGTCATAGGAACAGGCGTACAAGGGAGGAGCAAGCTTTCACAGGCAGGGGTAGTTGTAAATACGTGTTTTGCTGAAATATTGTTGCTCCTTTTATGAGATGAATAATTAATATTATAAGCCTTATTGTTCAGAGTGGCAATTTGCAGGTCCTTTGGATGGGGATATAGAGCTGTTGGAACTGTAAACATCTCATCTAGCAATTTCTTAAGCAGCGTGTTGTGCCTTTTATTGTTTGAATCTGCCTGGGAGTGGCTTTAAGATCCAGTAACCCGATCTTTTATCACTCTTGGAGGTTTCCTTTTCTGGTATGCCCTGATGCATTCAACACATGTCGGTATTGTATGCGACCGGCAATCCGAGCAATTCAGGCTCACTTTCTCCGTCTGCAATAAACGGCAAATCATCCGCTGGTGAAACGCTTCTCAGCCCTGGCAGCGTCTGCAGCTGATTTCTGGGCGGCTCAGCAACCCCATTTAAGAGACTGGAAGCGCTGTGGATGACCAAGCTAGAAAGCCTTGCCAAGATCTTATCTCAGGAGTAAAGACTAGTTAAGAATGAGAGTGGAAAACGGTTTTTCTTTTCTTTAGAGGAATCGGACTGATGTGAGAACACCCAGTTTCTCACTGAGAAAAACAGAGCAAGGCTATGAGCAATTCAAGGCTGTGCAGGAGGAGCAGAGACTGCCTTTAAACAGCAGTTATTCCGTTACTTGTCTGAGAAACGTCAGCAGATGGACTTTGGTTTCAGTGCTGTGAATATTTGCAGTGGCTTTGCATGTTGGAATACAAGCAGTGATCTCTTTTATTCCCCTTCCCCTGTATATTTTACCTGCTGAAAAATGAGTGAGGAAGCAAAGGAGAAAAATGCTAAACCAGCTCACAGGAAAAAGAAAGGAAAAAAGGTAACTCCCTGTACAGACAGTCTGCTGTAATACCTTTTTTGAGTCGTTTTGTGTTCTAGCAGTTTGCTTCTGGGTGTGGAGTGGCTTTGGTTTGATAATTTGTTTAGAATAAGGATGATGGTAGAATCGGGATGGTTTTGTTTATGCTAGATGCTGATGGGTGTGTTCTTTGCTAGAATCAGTAAAACAATCAACTCAGTTGTTTTGCATTTTTTAAATACTCCAGTGTTTTAATATATGTTAGTTACAGAATTTCTTTGTGGTTGTAGTTTTCCTAGTGTATTCCAAACACAGGGTTAACAAGTAAACAGGTATCTAAATGAAGCCTTTTTTTTTTAAGGGAGAGACTGATAATCAACATGTGCTCTTGTAAAGGAATATTATGGACATTGCCAAGAAAAGCAAGTTTTGCAATAAGCTTTTATTTTTTAAAAAGCTATGTTTTTTACTGCATGCCACTTTGATCAGTTTTATATATTGTGGAACATGAAAATATTGTGGTTAAACAAAACTCAGGAATTAAATTGCAGTTTCGGTGGAACTAATTTATGTTATGGTGTAAGTCTTTTGCCCGAGTCTGTGCTTAGAAAGACGAATTTCATTATTACCTTCTATGTTGCAGTTTTTTGCTTTCCTGATATCCATGTAATTTCTCCCTCCCATATTGAAATGGATGATTTTCATGTGTTTACGCTCGAGTCAGATTGCTAAATCTAGGTAGTTGACTTCTTCAGGTTTTTCTAACTCATATTTTAAATATTAATTCAGTATATTAATTTATAATGGGAATTTCCTCAAGTGCTGTAGAAACAGATATCTGAAAGGTTTATCATTGTTGCAGAGAATATATTCAGACCCCCGCCCTTTATTTTCTGAGTGTATGTTTGCCTTCCTACCATATGAAAGTGTATGACAGCCTCATAGTTAATCCATTTCCTTGGTGAAGGATTCAGGAAAGACTGTTGAAAAAGCAAATTAAACCAGATTGGCCCCTCTATTCTTCCAGAATTGCAAAGAACAGCTTTGGAAGGCAGCAGGGGAAAATTGAAATCACTTTTAATGCGAAATGAGGATACCTTCCTGACATACAAAATGCTTCCGTCAGGTATGATAGACTGTCTCAGGACTAGAAAATATATCTATAACTAAATTCTGTGGTGGGTTTTAGACTATGCTAATATTTTTACTATGTTATACAAATTATTTTTATGGTGGTCAACAATCTAGCTGTAGTTTTATGGCATACACCAAGTTTTATGGATTAAGCTTATATAGATCTATGTCTTCTAGAGGACCAACCCAATAGCCAACAAGACAGAGCAGCCCAGGTGATTTAGGATTAAGCAAAGTTTGCGGTCTCACCTGTTATTCCAGCAATGTCTGGTGATAGTCTACCTGTATCTTCACCTTGTAAAGGTGATATTCTTTGTGGTCAGGAGGCTACAGCTTCCCTGTCCAAATCCACCCTCTGTGGACTGGTACAACGCGTCATTGGTCTCAAGGGATATGGGTGGGGGAAGCTGTTGGACATGTTTACATTTGTGAACTACTGCTGTGAGCATTGAAAGACAATGGCACAACACTCAGTTGACGCCTTGCAAGGTAATGGCAAAGCCTACCCTTACGTGCCTCAAGCCATGGCTGCACAAGCTGTAGCTACCACCAGGGCGTGACTGCAACCCATTACATTTCAATATGGCGTGGCTAGAGCTTTTTTAATCTGCAAAAATTGTTCTTTCACTGTTCTGTTTGATTTTTCTTCATGCTGTTGGAATCACTGAAACTGTTGCTGGGATATGCTGCATCAGGCTGAGGTGTGTCCCTTCTGACTAGTGTGCATCAAGGCTGCTTGCTTGTCAGGGTTAAACACAGGGTTGTGCCAGAATGTGGCCAGTGGAAACTACTTTTTTAAACAAGAAGCAACCATTGCTTCTGGTCCTAGTAGAAATTTCCCCTGCTTTTCACAGTTCATTGGGGAAGGTTTTAAATTTATTGTTATGATTCCAAAGATGAATCTCTGAATGACCAATGAAGAACTTAGCTAAGGAACGCTCTCCACGAAGTTTGATAAACAAATGGTGTTTGTCTGTAAACTCCTGAGCCAGGTGAAAGCTTAACTGGGTCTGGGATTCCAGTGAGTTATGCCACCTGTCCCTCCTAAATGTAGGTATCTTGGAATGAGTATTTCCATGGCTGTCTTCCTGTTCCCTTTAGATAGTTCCTTTCTTGGCAGCTGTGCTTTCTCCATATTTAGCATTTCCCTTGCCTCCTGTCTCATTTATCTTCAGAGCTGAGTGATGGCAAGTCTTTCTTCAGCTCTTTTGACTGCTGAGGTACTCATTCATATCCCATTCCCTCTTCATCAACTCTTTTTTCCTTTTCTTACGCAATGTCTGAAATAAAGATACAGAAAGAGCAGGAGGACAGCCACAGAAGACGCATACAATTTGCTGTAGGAAAACCACAATCAGTAATGCACATCCTGATTTTCCAGAGTTGTGTGATTAGGGTGTACCACAAAAATAAGCCTTAACCTGGCAAATGTTTTCTCACTTTTGAGCGCAAAGACTTGCAATAACTGCATTTAAAATAGATTGGCCACAGCAGAAATTTTCTGGAAGTATACTGAAATTTTCAATCTAGATGGAGAGGATGAAGATAAGAAACAATTTGGGAGGTGTTGCTGAGATTTATTATGAAGGATGGACAACTTAGATGAAAGCAGAACAGTACTGTGTTTAGCACTGTGAGATTGTTGGGGATGCGACTTTCAAAGGACGATGAAGGTACCATATCAATATATGTTGCTGAGGCTACACTGAACAGGATTAGCTCTGATGGAATAGGAAGCCCAATTATTTTCTCTGATCCATACTTCAGGGTTCCTTTCTACCAGCAGCCTGTGCCTCTTGCACTTGAGCATCAGTCATCCTGCAATTTCCAGTCACGCTTTTACAGAGTCAGTGTTTTGAAACTGTCAAGTTGAATCCCTAGGCATTATGGAGTGGCTTTATCTTGTATGTTTGTGTCATCACTTTTCAGTAAATTTTGGAATCTCAATTATAGAAGAGCATTGAACTCGGTTGTCACTAGAGATAGAAGATGTGTTTTGATTTTTTTAACAAAAGAGAAGTATTCTTTCCTCTACTGATTCAAACTACCAGAATGAAATTAGCCATGAAAATACTGATGATCCTCTGAAGCTTTAAGAGGTAATAAGAGTGCATAAACAGGAAATAAATTAGTCCACCTCAAAACTTCTGAGTAAAAGACACTTTTCAATTTAATCTTACAGTTACTTTCTGGGCATCAGCCACTTCTGAGTAGTGGGAAATTTCACATTAAGCTCTCTTGCTTGGAATGCATTGGGGTTTTTTTGTTTTGGGGAGTCTTTTGTTCCCCTCTTCTCCATCCGAGATCTTCACACATCCTGCACAATTAATGTTGCTCATGTGTCTCTCAGTATATGTATAGCATAAATCAGTAATGGAAGCTACTAACAGAAATGTGTAAAATGAGTTTATTCTTGAATGTCCACAGGAGAGAGCTCATGCTGAACTCTTAATGTGATTCTAGAGTCATCTGTTTATTAATCCACCTCCCTGCCTTTAGTTGATCACTGTAGTATGACTTCAACACTGTAGCTTTGTGTAAAATATGAATATGTGATGCAGGTGAGCTGCTTATGCAGCAGATTGAATATCAGTGCTTGGGGTCATAATGTTTAGGGCGGCCAACGTTATGACTTTTGGACTGAGAGGAGGTTTAGCTCAATCCACTTTTGAGCCAGTAGCCTGGGCTCACTACACTGGGAACACACCTCACAATTTCTGCCAAGGAGTTACTGCTCTGTCATAACTCCAAGTTTTGACTCAGCAGCATTAGTGGCTGTCTCCAGAGGGGACTTTTCCGTTGTTGCACATGGTTGAAAATCTGGTGAGCAGCAGGTCTTTAATGGGATGAGAAACTTCCAGGGGCATTTGTGTGCGGGTAGGTGCTGAGAACTCAGAGGTTCTCAAGTGTGATGAGCCGTTCCCCACCGCTGTAAAAATGTAGTATCAATAGTGGCCTGGGAGAAGAGTTGTTTTTGCTTCTGATGGAGCCGGATCAGGTCCTTTATAGGCAAAGCCTGCCTCTACTGGAATAGCATTACTGATTGCAGTGGGGACAATAAGGGCCTGAGGTCTTGGTATTTCATCTTTATGTTGTCAAATGATTCATCTGCGTATGTATGATTATACTGGGACTTCTGGTGATCATAACTTGGCACCTGTGAAGACCAACTTTAGTCATGACAAGATGAGAAATGGTATTTTGCTTCTGAGATTCATTGTGATATCACACTTCGTTCAAAGCTCTCTTTTACAACTAGATTTGCTGATTTGGTTGCTTTAATTCTTTAATTTAGAGATAATTTATGTTTAGTTCTCATACACATTATGGTTGTTTGGGGAGAACATTCAGTGCTGCTTGCTCCTAGTTGAGAAGTACTCATTGCTAACAGTAAAGAAAATGCTCACGGTAGACCTTTCTAAATTTTTTGTAGCTTTAACATATTAATAAAATGAACTTATTGAGTGTAAATTGATTTCTAAATTTGGGTTGTTCCTGACAAACTAAGAAATTAAAATCTGCTTAGATTGTGACATAAAATGCAAAAAGACTCTACAAGAACATTGTCTCTCTTCTTGTCTTGGCAAATAAGGTTTACACTACATTGTTAATTTTAAGCTTCTGTGGATAAGAAATAGTTTTTATAGATTTAAAGTTGACTGTATGGCAATAGTCTTAATGTATCCTGTGCTGAAAATTTAAAATGTGATAAAATGATAAATGGATTTGTTTTGCCTTTGCCGATTTCAACTTGTTCAGCTTTTATGTTCATTTTATTGATATGATAGATTCTTAATCTCACTTTTTTCGCAGATATATTAAAGAAAAAATAAAGTACAAAAGGCCCTCAACTTCTGGAAGATATTCCTCATTTGCATGTCCAAATAGTAAAAGTCTAAGAATGGTAGAATAGAGATGTTTTCAATCATCATGATTATTTTTTGTTCTGTTTTCTAAAACTTCAGGCTTTGAATCAAACATGTTTACATTTTCTTGTCATCTACAAGTTTCTGAATTGCCCCGGAAAACTAAAATGCATTGATTCCTGTCACCTTCACTTTGGTATTGCTTTGGTACACAGTAATATAGTTGTTTTCTTCTCATCAGACTGGAACAAAATAAAGCATATGTAATGGCAAGTTAACCATCTTGCTGTTTTGAAATGAGTGGTGTTGTTTGTTTTGTTTTTTTTTTTTTTTTTTTTTTAAACATGCTTTTTTAACAGAGGAAGCCTGCAGTTTGTGAGAGAACATGAAACCTGAGGGAGGTTCTTTGATCCTGTGACATAAGTCCATCCTACAGTTTTGAGCTTTTACCAGAAAACTCAGGTGTGAATAGTTCTTGTCCTTCTGAAGGATGGGTCTAGGAAGTGGAAGTACCACTCTGAATAAGTGCTTCACCTGATTTATTTATTTTTTTCCCCACCATATTTTGCTTCCCTTGTGGGGGTTTTCCCTTGGCTTCAATGGGCCATGTTCTCAGCTGCTAATGGACCAGGCATTTCCCAGTGGTGCTGTCTTTGAGGCCTGTGTTGCCTTTTCCTTCTTCCATTCTTTTTCAGCATGTCCTCACTGGGTTTTTGAGCTGCTCTACCCTTTGAATGGCTTTGACTTTTTCCGTGTGTCCTGACTCAGGAAGTTGGTGGCCTTTAGTCTGGTTTTTTGGGTCGAATCTCTCGACTTTCCTCATGTTTAACAGGAGACTTCATAGTGGGTTTCCATCTCTACAATAGAGGCCGTACGCTTTCACTCATGTTATCACCCAAAGGACTGAGGCCCCATATGGGGTCTGGTTCCTTGGTGGCCTCTCCTGGGGGTACTGTGGCAGAACATGAGTGCAATGGGCAGTGTTCCAGGATGGCTTGCATGTGCGTTGTTGCTGGAGCCTGGTGCCTCAGCTGGAGGAATTCCAGTGTCTCCTACTCCATAAGCCAGGCACTCAGAGTCCAGGTCAGGTTGCCTCCTTTGCAGTAAATTGTTTTATGTACAATTAGGTTTACAGTTAGATTGCATTACAGAAAGTGGGTTTGAGCTATAAGAGACACAGTGGATCAGCTTCAGTTACATGTTGCTGTTTTGCAGTCATCAGTGGGACAGGAAATGATACAAAAGTTTCTTTAATGAAGTCTTTACATTAACCCACAGAGTAAACTTCAGCTTGCTCCAGCTTCAACTTATTTTGAATCATATGGAGATCTTTTTCAGGTTCCTTAGGTTCTGTTTAGCATCTGGGAGTTCCTTTTCCCAAATTCTGTGAGTAATGCAATTATAGAATTCAGTAGGTCTTAGTGACAGCACCTAGACAGGTCTGGTAGGTGTTTAAATGCTTATCGTGTTTATGCAGTGGTTATGTCTTAAATGAAAAATACTTTGATCGATCTGTCGATTACAGATTGAGGAAACTAAATGCGTGTGGGCATCCCACTTTGTCTTCCAAACAAGAGCCTGTATGTCTGTGTAACCCTACTCGTCATGGGTTTGTTTCTCAGTCTGTTTATCTTCCTTCTGCTTTATGGAGGTGGTAGCAGAACCTGCAGCTTTCCTTCACCTGTGGCTGACTCTAGGCAGGATTTAGGGATGGTACTGCAGAGGTTCAGAGCCTAGAGAGAGCCAACACACTGCTAGGAAGGAACTAGCTCCATTCACTTTTGTTGAAAGTACGAAGGTATATTGGCAGGGAATCATACAATAGTTTGGATTGGATAGACCTTTAAAAGTCATTTAGTCCAACCCCTCCTGCAATCAGCAGGGACATCTTCAACTAGATCAGGTTGCTTAGAGCCCTGTCCAACCTGACCTTGAATCTTTCCAGAGATGGAGAGAGATGATTACCAAAGTAGGCAATATAGGGTTTTGAGTTGAAAAAATAGAGGGTGTTTTTATAGCTCATTATTTATTGCAAATGCTGGACCAGGTTACCACGCCTAGCTGTCGGATCTTTCACATGCAAAACAGGTTCAGCTTCAGGTTTGAAATCTTAATGTTTTACAAAAATGTTTTATTAAATTGGTGTTAGGTCCTTATTCGAATTGATGAAGCTGATCAAACCAATAATATAATGAATGCTCCTTGGTCACTCTTCTAAGCACCCTAGATTTCAAGTTTGGAATATGAATGATAGTTTAATACTTCATGGAAGTAATAGTAATCTCCACATTGTCTTCTGGTTGTTTTTTTCCGGCTGGCTAATGGAGGTGCAGGTTTTTGTGTTACACTGACAGCCAGGTGCTGGGTTGGTAATTGAAAGTATTTGCTGGGTAAACTGAAACAGGTTATCCTTTCATTCCCAAAACAGCACAGGGCAAACCCTGCCTTTCTACCTTAGTGTTGAAAGAGAGATATGAACTGGCTGGATGAGGAAAAACTACACATGGGTTATTTTCTTTAGTATTTCTTTGATGTGTAATGCACACCACATCGTCTTATGTCTAAATTAAATGCATAGCTAAGTATATTTAAGACACTTAATTTAAAGTGTTACCATCACAGACTTGTTTCAGGTTTATGCTCACAAGAGATTTTGGTTGCTGAGAATTTTCTGTAGCGCATTAGTAAATTGTGAATGTAAACAAGGATTGATTTGTCTGAATACTTTAAGGAGTCGTTATATTGTGAAAGGGAATAATATAAAGCAATGTGGTGCGTCATGTTGTTCACTATTAAGCCTGTTTTGTAGTTTTGTTTAAAACTACTGTTTAAGGGGAATAATTTTTTGGGGTGGTAATGGTTATATAACCATTTCGTGTTGCTGTTGTGTGTGTATGTGGCCTTTTCCTTCCAGTGTGATGTAAGCTTATATCAATGTCAAAATGAACAGATCACTGTAAGCTGTGTTCCTCCTTCTCCTTTTGGATGTGTCATTCACGGAATAATCTGTAGTGAACAATTGTATTGATTTTGGGGTTTTTTAATGAAATAATATGGGAAAAAATGTTAAAAGAAGGCAAACAGTTGTGCTGCACTACCTGGTATTTGTGTAATTTTCCCTAATGGTGTTTTTAAGGAGATCCTCTTAGTCGAGGGGGAGGTTGATACTTTCAATCAAGGTCATGTGACTTATTTCTGGTAGTCGTATGTAAATTCAAAGGTAGGAATCTTTCCAGAGAGATCCCAGACTTATCTAGGATTCACAGTATTGATAAGACCTTGTTAATCCGAATGATTCTCGTGTGCTTCAAATTTGTAATTATCTTGGAATCTGTGTCACAGAGTGAACGGGAGAATCTGGGAAAGGAGATGGTGGTGGAAGGAGTAGGATTTTTAGAAGATCTTTCCAGGGTTATTTTTCCTTGGGCAGGACGGGGACAGGACCAGGGACTCTTCTGCTGGTTTCCAGCTTTTTCTTTCCTAGGTCCCTTTGGGACTGTGCCTGGGCTGTTTACGTATTAAAGGCATATGGATATACTGTTCTGGCAGGCTAAAACACTAAAACCAGGAGGCGTTTCTGTGGTGAGGATGAAATTTATCCTGGTGGAGATGACCATCTTCAGGCAAAATCTCAGCTGTGTGTGAAGGATGTAAACACAGAATATAAAAGCCTCAGTGCTGTAGGATTCACACGTACGCTAGTCAGATGGGGCTAATGCTATGCAAGTGATGCAGAGGACTCTCTTCCACTTTTCCCTGCTCCCCTAACCAGCCCTGTAAGATCATTTACTTAATTACTGTTGTGTGTGGTTGGGAAGCAGTATCATTACTAATTAGTAATTAATATTTGCAGTAGAATGCCAGTGTGGAGTTGTCACAGGGGAAAGCCTTACCAAATAGAGCAGTGTCACATTGAATGGGTTTCCAGCTGAAAATTTATTATCGAAGATGGCTTGTGTAATTCTGGCGTCTGGTTCCACTCATACTATATTGAGTCTGAAGGACACATCCCAGAGAGGGACTTTATTTAAATGTCCTTTTATTATACAAAAATCTAAATATGGGGATGTCTGTCCACCCTAAACCATGGTGGGATTGAGCTATTTCAGTCATCCAGGCACCACAGGTTTAAGCCTTTTTGGTACATGGTGGTTTCTTACATCAATTTTTTTGTCTAACGTTCTGTTTTCAAACAAGTTTAGTTTGCAACATTTCATGCTCTTCATGTGTTCATTACATAATTCACGTATAGCTCCTTCAGAAGAATGAACTGATGAGTACAAGTGACAAGTGCTGCTTACACTACACTGTGGCCCTTCTTGTTAGAGCCCCTTCCACACCAGTTACATTCCTGGCATTTCCTTGCCATCTGGTAAGAAAGAGTTTTCTGTCATTAGGAACACCAGCTGAAGTAGTTTTGGAAGGTAAAATCAGGAAGAAGTATTTCATAGGCAGGAGAAATCAGTAAGTAGCTTTGCTTTTATATCCAGGAGACTTATTCTATCAGGTACCTAAAATGTGCCACCTATGTAGAGAGTGACAGTCCCAGATGAAAATAAAGGTTTTTACTATTTTACAATGCATCCATGGAATGTGCAAGGATATTATTGGCCTTGTTTTGAAAAGAGGAGGGTAGAAGTATTGTGAAGGTAAGGATAGTGATAGTTTTAAGTAACAGAAAAGAGACAGCTAATGTGTATAACAAAGAAGATATGAATCCGAATCAAAATATAGCTTGAGCTAGCTAATACAAACCTGCTTATTTTACTCATATTTTAACAGGAAGATAAAAGAGACTGCAAGGGTGGTGCTTACTGCAGTAATATTGTAATTGCCTACTGGCAAAGTATTTGAGAGAAAAGGGTTCAAAGTAGGTATAGCAAAATTCTGCTAAATAAGGTGTTCACAGTCATCTTCTTAAAGCAGATTTCAGCAACCAGGTGTGGGGTTGTTTTTTTTAACATATACAGTATGGGAGAAATACTCTAAAAATGTGAAGATTGTGATGTTTTTAAAGATTTAAAGGTTTTGTTATGGAACCTCATACTTAGTAATGCAATAAGCTCAGCAACTTAGTAACTCATAAATCAAACTATTTGAAAATCAACTGCTGGCAATTAAAACAGAGCAGGATGTTTGTTCATCCACAGATATTGATGAAACTATATAAAATAATGAAGTATCATATTTTCAGTAAGACCTGTAGGTGATTTTTCTGAAAGCTGAATTTTTGAAAGTGGAATAATGGCATGAAAAATTCTAATTTATGATGCTATTAAACAGAAATTGAAAAGAAAATCCAAGGCTGACCATTCAGAATAACTCTTAAACAGGAGCATAACTTCTTTTGTTGATTTTAGGATTATAGTTAAACTCAAGAACTACAACCTGTTTTTTTTTAACCCAGTTCTCAAATGTACCAATCAGTTTAGCCATGTAAGTGTTAGCCTAATCAAATTTAAGCTGAGCCTTTTACCATTACTGTATTGCTGGCAATTTACTATTTGGGGAAAAACTGGAAACGATAAAACCTATCTTTCAGGAGAGAGATTTGAAATTTTCTTTAAAAAGAAAACTAGAGATAGGAGTCCGTGTGTGCTACATGTCAATATTGTAGAACAGCCCCTGTCTGGATATTATGCAGGATGCAGGTTCCTTCTGCATTGCCCCCTAGCGTTTCGTTTAATAAAAATCAACCAACCAACCAAAAAAACCCTAAAACAGAACACAAATGCAACAAAACTGATAAGTTATTTGCTTCTACATTAATACTTCCTCTCACTCCACCAAACCTTTGTAGTTATTCCCAATGTGATGCCTATGACATTTCATGAATTCAACTGCATGCTTCTGTTCCCTGATTTTCCTATGAAGTTGGCTATAAAGGGACTACAAATATTCTATTTACCTTACCCTTTCCAGGCATCTTTGTTATATCTGTCTTGACTTACTAATACAGGGATTTCCTCTCCCTCCCTGTCTCCTCTGTTCCTTTGTATTCTACAGATGTATGTATTTTAACAGCAAATGGTGTCCTTTCTATTCCTTTTCAAGTCTCAGGCTTTTCAATCATGTGAAAATCTGCAGTTCTGTTAAATGAAAACTTTTTACAATGAAATGTTTCACTCTGAGCTGTACAGCCAACCTTTCTGACTTCTATACCGGCTCAAAGTTCTGCTTTGAGGTGTTGGTTGCAGTAAGAACTTGAACACAAAATTAAGATGTCGCTCATTGCTCTGTTTTTCACTTCTATACACGTACGTATGTATCTAAGGAAGATCTATTGTGGCAAAACTGACCCTAATGTCAAACTAAATGCAAGGCGGGCAGGGTCAGTTTGGAGGGGCAGCCAGCAGCCCTTTGCCATGACCTTGACAGGAAGAGCTGCAGCATCAAACTGTTCCCCGTGAGAGGAAGGCAGCACAGATTCTGCCTAATCTCTGGAGTGGGTGGTTTTATCAGCAGATTGCAGAGCATGGTATTTACAACACCTAATTGTAAAATAGGGCTAAACATGGCTCATTTTCTGAAAATTATATTTAATGAAAGAGACCTATATGCTTGAAACTGATAGATTACTTCCAGCGCATACTAACAAATGTCGGTGGCGGTAAGAAAAAGGAGGCTAGTGATCTAGATCAGTTTGAGTATGAAGCAGGCAAGCTGGCTGCCTTTAAAAGAGAGTCAATCTAGTTCAAATCCTAGAAACACTTGAGGAGATATGCCACTCCATGTTTTGGCAGACCATGCAGTGCAGGAAGAGCGGTGCTTTTCTGACCTGCAAGGCTGCTGGCTGTGACCCCAGCTGCTGTCATAGGCAGTGTGGAAAAGGAGGATTAGGCACTAGCCAGCTACCATAGTCCTTGTGCCTTTTAAAGACTCCATCATTTATCAAAATTACCAAGAACTGTTTTTAAATGGTGGCACTTTCCTGCAGCAGGTGATTTGGTGGGGGAAAGTTGGGAAGGATGGGGAAAGGAATGTGGGACGGAGTTTGGGATGGGGCAGACAGACAAGAGCCCTCTGTTCTCATAGTGTTCACCTCACTGCTTTGTTATTGATTTTCCTTCTTGTGTCTTGCATATACTTTTAATTCTATTATTTACTTTTGTTGTATACTCCAAAATAAAAGGGCTAATCTGCTTGCAAAGAATGTGGGTAAAGAATAGTCAGTGTATCCCTTACAGTCCCTTTTTTCTCAATGGTATCTTAGACACCAACAGATCTGCAAAAACCACAGAATGGGTTGGAAGAGACCTTTAAAGGTCATCTAGTCCAGCCCCCCTGCAATGAACAGGGACATCTTCAACTAGGTCAGGTTGCTCAGAGCCCCGTCCCACCTGACCTTGAATGTTTCCAGGGATGGGGCACCTGCCACCTCCCTGGGCAACCAGTGCCAGTGTTTCACCAGCCTCAGCATAAAAAATTTCATCCTTATATCTAGTCTGGATCTACCCTTTTCTAGTTTAAAACCATTACCCCTTGTCTGATTGCTACAAGCGCTACTAAAAATAGTTTGCTAGTATTGTGAGTTTTAAAGTATGTATATATATATATATAAAAAATTCACAGTAATAATAAGATGGCTTTCAGCAAGTTCAGAAATAAATTTGTGTATTGCATCTTAGTTCTTTTTCTCAACCTTTAAATTAACTGTGAGTACGCTAAGAAATTAAAATTATAAGTTCCCAATTGATCTTAATCTTAGTGGTCCTGAAATGTCCTTTTCTCATCTAGTCCGAGCCTCTGTAGGGCAACCAGTAAGGATAGCAAAGTTCAGTAAACAACAGGACTACTTTGAATTAATAGTGTCAGCATTTCTTCTTCATAATCATTCATGCTTTCACTCAAGGGTTGCTTGCTGTCTTTTATAGAACTTGGTTTTATAAAATGAATCCAGAAGAAAATAGCATTGTTTTACTAGTTTTATATTTATCTTGACAATACTACTGATTTTTATTGGGCAAAAACTCATAAGAACAGGAGTTCATTCTCTTGTCTGAAACATGAATGAGCAGGTACATGTCACCTTCTCTGTTTGTTCATTTTTTCAGAAGTCCTTCTGAGTTTGGAAATATGGGAATTTAGATTGGCACATAAAATATTTTGGGGTGTTTCTATAATCAGTCTGGAAAGATGAGAAAAAACCCACCATACCTGAACTTTTGCATTTTCCTGTTATCCAGAATATCATCTCTTTAATTGCAACTCAAAATCTAGACAATAAATATGCAGTAACACTTTGCCTGTGAGATTGTAAAATATAGTTTGAGGGCTTTATGTCAAATGCAGTTACTGTTTTGTCTTCTGATGTTTGCTACTTCTGCTTGAAGCTATTTCACAGCTGGGAGGGACAGGACTCATTCTAAAATAGGCAACAAAATGTTAATCTATGAGAGGCTGGAGTTGTGTTGCAAAATGTCAGAAAAGACTATTAACTACTGTTTAAGATTTGTAACTTAAAGGGATGCAGCCAAGAGGTCTAGTGAAACAAGGATATGCAATAATTCTTCTAAAGGTTACCTTAATATGACATAAGGAAACATGGGTAGAATACGGGGCTGTGAAACAGGTTTTTTAAATTGAGCACACAAATCTTTGCCCCTTAAACCTGCCATCGCATTTCAAGTCAAAGCTCTGTAACTAGCACAAAGCTAGAGTAGTCCAGACTTCTACCAAAAATTGTTCGTTTCTTTTAATCCAGGGATTAGTATTGAATAGACTTTTCTCTAAAGCCAAAATTTTCAGAAGGCAAACTAGGAGCAAAGATTACGGAGTGCTCAGATTCACAAGTGTTGAGCACTCGGCAACTTCACTGAAGAGTGGGAGTTGCTTGTCTGTTCAGCAGTTTTAAAATCAGGCTACTTGTTTAGCCCGACTTAGCCTGTGTGGTTTTTTTAAATGCATTTCAGCACACTTCTGTGAATGACTATTAACAATGCCAGTATGCAATTCTTTGCCATTCATAATGATAGGCGTGTTGCAGAGTGCATGCAGAGATAAATCCAACAAAACTAGGAATGGATTTATAATTAGACCATAGGGGAAGGGGGGAAAGTAGCTATTTGGAACATATTTTCACTTTATGTCTTTATTTTTGAAAATGTGTGATACGTCCATCTGGAGCTAAGCAGTATCTGTGCTCAGTCTGTTGGGAAGAGCACGATGGGATGTTCTGACAAGCCTCTTCTCAGCGGCTTCTGTCCCTGGAGTAGCTCTCCGCTTACTCGGTTGTACCAGTCATCTGTCTCATAAACTGTGAATCAAGATCTCTGCTATAGTTAAGAGAGATGATAGAAGAGGCTGAAAGAATCAGTCATAGTGTTGGCTTGATCTTTATTTTCAGAAATTTTAGCAGGGTGTTTTTTTTCAAGTATTCCACCACTATTGCATGTGGTCTGTTCAGTGTTTTACTTTTCATCTTGTTACTGGGATCTGCATTTCAGCAGAAAAGGTAGTGTCTTCAAGGCCTGTATATCTAAGCATATAAATAAAGTGTATACAAAAAACAAAAGCTATACTAAGGATTGCATATCTTTAGAAGTATGGTGCTGAATGTATAATGAAATGGCAAAAAAAATCAATTGATTCTGCAGATTAATTAGAGACTGAGACTATTAAGTGGCCACTTCATTCAGGACTGTACAGAAAAGAGTAGCCTTTTGCATTATTTTTTCATATTTCCTAAGAAAATAACTTCCTGATGCTGCATTAATGACAATAGTAAATGAGTCTGTAGTTTATACTGAGACTGATGAGGGCTGTTAGAGTGCAAATTCAACCTTGGTTGCCTTGTGATCTTCTACCTACTGTTGGTATTTAAAATGATGCCACCTTGTGTTGAGTTACAACTGTTAAACTGTAAAGGTGATGCTATATCAAAATGTGTGAGGAGTATTTCCATTGCTTGTGATGAGACTGGGGTAGTGGTAAGCTACTGATAATGTAGGAGGATTGACTGAGCAGGGGAACCCAGGCCTCGTGAAAACAAAGGTAGGTCACGTGCTGGCTGAACATGTATTGCCCTGTGAACAAGGATCCAAAGTAGCCATGTGATGCTATTGATCTTGATCAAACATTGAGGGGATCAGACACAGAAATCCTGATTTCTTTCCTGGTCAGAATTACTGTTTCCTTACAACCAATGTGCAGAGTAGCCATGTGAAATGTCAGCGGGCACTCAGCTCTTGTGTCTAAACTGAAGTCGTGAAGGGCTGAAAGCAGTCGCGTTGCAGGATTGAGACAGTGTTGAAATTTTATGTAGTCTGATTCATTTTATCCTTGGAACACGTACACACTGGTGGGATTTTAAAATAACCTTTAGATTTTTTCATTAAGTTAATGCATATTAATTCATGGCAGAATGAATCATATCTTGATTCATATTGTACACTGCTTGGATTTAGTCACTAATGCAGAAATTAAAGTACTCCAAAAAATAAGCAAATGTCATCTTATTCACTCACTACTATTATTATACTTTTCTTCTAAGGTCAGGTTTTCATGTAATGATAGTATGATGCAAATAAACACATCACTCCTTTAGTCCTTTAACACATAATTTAAAGGAAAAATGAGTCTTTATCCCCAACCAAGAACCTCTCCCTAGAATATGGAAATACTACACTATCAAGAATAAAAGAAATGTAGAACTATTATTCTGACTGGGATTCAACAGGAGAGATAGGTGAACTGTCCTTGTTTTGCTTCCAAGACAAAAAAAAAAAAAGCCAACCAAAACAAGCAGCATGGGATGGA
The DNA here is from genome assembly GCA_033628505.1 of Tringa tobata. NCBI lineage: Eukaryota > Metazoa > Chordata > Aves > Charadriiformes > Scolopacidae > Tringa > Tringa tobata. Next base: position 2,960,637 of record JAHREE010000128.1, read on the forward strand.
GTAGACACCTGGATTTTGCTCAGAAGCATAGTGTTTATGGAAATCAATGGGCTGGCAGGAAAGTATGGAAGAATTGAGTCCTTATCGGCAACTGACTGTGTTATCATAGCAAAGCATTACCAAATCCCAATCTCAGGCAACTGTTATACTTCATTGCCAAAAGAGATGCGACTACCGTTATAGCAGGAAAGTGATTGTAATATCCACAGTTTACAGAATAACAACATTTAAATGTTATTTGTCTACAACAGTTTTAAATTTGTGCTGTTGAGGTAAAAGCATATGCTTTTGGTAGTATAAATGATGTATTGAGAGATGCATATGTGATGATGATGTGTTTTCTTCTCTAGCCTTCAGTGTTAGTATCTTGAAGCTTTTGCAGTTTGTAGGTGTTTTGTAGTTTGTGGGACCTTCACACTTCACCTGAATTGAATGGAACCTGTTAAGAAGTTTGTGCTTGCAAACAAAATACCCTAGTTGAGAATGTGATCAAGGATTTGGGGAGGGAGGGGAGAAGGCAAGCTGGAGTTATTCCTAAAGTATAAATACTGGGAAGTGAAGATGGGGAGGGGGTTATATCCATTTAACAGTCACTGTAATTATACTTTCATTTCCTGTTTATATTGATGTTCATTTGAAATGAATAGGGTCAGTGATATTCTTTTAAACTATCATGCTGCAATTTCTGTGCCTTCATATTTGAGCTGTCCATTAAACTTAAAAGTGAGAATTCAACTGCTAAGAATATAGGAACAGCCACTTGCTGTACGCTGAGAAATCTGTGGGTTTTCCCTTGCAGTTTTTTGATTCTATAAACACCCAGGAAATAGTAGCTTACTTGCAGCCAGGACCTCTTATGACTTGTAAACTTGATATGAGGGTGTAAAACAACAGTGAGTTTAAACTCAGCTGATAGTTCATCCGGTGAGGATTTACATTTTTGACTTATCTCCAACACTTCCGTTGCTTCACAGGGGCAAGGGTGTGCATCTGAGGCAATGCAGGCTGTAGTGAAAGGTGGTAAGCACAGTGCAAAACTTAGTCACTCTTTCCAGGTGATATATTTTTAGTATATACCAATGGTTGTTGAATATCTAAATAGGGCTAAGTGAATTATAGTAGTTTTTGGGGAATTATGTGGGTTATGTACTTGCACATCTTTGTTTAGAATTTTTGTATAGTCACTCTCACGAGTTTATTTCGTAATCATTATTTTAAAACCACACCCCTTTGAACTTATCTTAAATGATTAGTTCACTAAGGCCCATGTGGCTTTTAATTTAAGATGTTTTGTAATCGTAAGGGGAATTTGAAGACAAGAATTCATTTTGGTTGACTATGACAACTGCTTTGATTTTTGCTAGAAAATGTATACATCTCCCTACTGAACAAATGATTGGCACTTCTCTAATTTTAAGTAATTCAACTAATTACAGCAAGCAAATTCATTCAGTAGCACGATCCATTGCCAGGATAAGCATTAGTGCTAATGGCTATCTCAGCAAAATCTTCTGTGGCAGCACAAAATGGCAGTGCTGGCAGCCTGTTTTGTGATGAATTATGTTGTGAAAAATTATAAAGTCTGCATACTTATGGAGAAGAAAGAAAGGTGCCTTCTATTTCAGTTGAAATTTAGGAACCAAAGCCCATAAAAACACTTCTAACTGCAAAATGTCTTAGCTGGACTATAGTAAACCTTTATGCAAATGCCTAATTTTGAGTTACATTCCTACATAGGGCCGCAGTACCAGCTACATCCAGGCAAGATGTGCCTTGGCATTCTCAGCCCTCAGCATGACATTTCTAATGGGCAAGTGTTCTCATCTGCCGTAGCAGCCAGGAAGCCTGATGACGGTCTCTGGGCTTTGTGCCCCTCCTCTGACACCAAGAAGGAAAACCTTAGTGATCCTTTCTGTGCTTTGTAGCACAAGATTGTTGTATGGCTACTCGTGTACGTCCTCACATTTTGCTAGCTTTAGTACAACCGAAATACCGAAACTAAAAAATAGTGCAAGTTTTTGGAGGAACTCAAAGTATTTTAGGGGAACATGCAGATGGAAGCTCGGTCCCTTTGACACGGTGGTATCAGCAAAATAGTCTGCATGAGCTGCCAGAAAGATGCAAGATGGAGGCTGTGATTGAAGCCTGACCTCCCAGAGTGAGCTTAAAAGGAGTGTGCTCAACATAAAGTACAAGCATAGGAGGTATCATACTTATCGGCTCAACTTGTTCGATAATGAAAGCTTACCATAAAGCTTGAAAAGATGAAAAAAAATAAAAATAATCAGAACTGTATTCACTCGTGCATTCATTGTAACTTATCTGTTTGTTTATTTTGGCTGCTGGCTGTTGATTATTTATGTACATTTCAAGTACAAGAACTTTGGGAAAATAGTGTTTCAGTATATCTAAATATAGACAAGTGTTTTTGCTGGTATTAATAACTACCAAAATAAATTATCTCATTACACACAAATACAGAAATATCTGTGGTGGAATGCAAGATGTATGTTGTTCAGAGTGGCTATTTTATCTATTAAGATACTTCTAGAAAGAAGGCTTTAATGTGTGAATAAAACAGGTCACAGAACTCTGTCTTTTTTTTCTCTCCCTCTCTGTTACTTTCTAGAAAAAGGACATTTCCTTTAGACTTTGATTATTATTTTGCTGCTAGAAGTCCTTCACCCAATTGCAGAATTATGTGGCACACAAATGAAGGAAAATATTTTCAAATATAAATGCTATACCAAGCATTTATACCTACAGACATTTTGGCTGTTCTGGTTACTATGGTGAGATTTGTGGAGGATGCCTGTAGCACATCAACCTCTGTTCTTCAAGCAGGCTGTTTTTAATTTCCTAGGATTGTTTACAAGCTGTAATGATATTAATCTATTTGTATCCTCTTTCCGCACTTCCTTTGCTTTGCAGCGTAAGCCCCTTAATATAGATTGACTGTAGAAGAACAGATTTGTCCTTCTTGCTGTCTGTCTGAAGTGCCCTGTGTGACCAGAGAGCGGGGCTATCAGGGGAAGGATGACCTAATATGCCGCAGGCAGGAAGCTGAGCTGATTTGTTTGCCTCAGAGAGGTGCCATTACAGGGTGTGACTGGGTAACATAAATCTGCTCAGGAAGGTTTTTTTTCCTTGTAGAAATGACCATATAAACATGTATAGAAGGAAAATAAAGTAAAGCTTAGTGCTTATTCATCAATGTTTGATTACTTACTGATATGAGTACATGATAATTTCCTCCAGGTAATGTTTCTGTTCTGGCTTCTCTAATTCAAATGGCACTTCTTTTTCCATGTAGAAATGTGTTTTGGTTTTTGTTTGGTTTTATTTTTTTTCAAAGCAGAATAATCCTGACAGCAAACCTAGGAAGGACCCACATCAGGATAGTGTAGAAGTTCTGTGCTTAATCCACTATCTGCTGGTTGAGGACAGATTTGAACTGAGAGAAGCTTTTGTCTGGTGACTGGGAGACATGTGGATTCAAATCCCTTCACAGCGAGGAAACAGACTACTTCCTCAAATTCTCATGAGTAGGACATGGAGCTATAAGGCCAAAGGGAGACAAGTCAAGAAGAGCATGTCAGTATACTATTATGACTATTTTTCCAGCTGAATTACTTAATAATTTCAAACTGCATCTGTATTATATAAGGCTGAAGCAGTCTTTTCAAGTCAGGTTTCCGTATTTTGGATAAATAGTTGCATTTTTTTTCCTGATGACCTGATATACGTGGCATTATTGCCTTTGTTGACATAAGCGTATTTAATATTTCAGAGTTAATATTACCAAAGTCTGATCCTCTCTGCTTCCATGGCAGTACTTGCTTCATTCCACAGAAAATTTACAAAAAAACCTCAGCTTTTTATCTTAGTTGCCAAATGCAATGATGATAGCCAAGTCAACTAAAACCAAAATGAAAATGAAGTATGACTTGTTTATTTGTGGAAAAAGAGATTAATCTTCACAAAAAATATCTGAGCCTAAATGCCATAGTTTTGAACTAGCTTGCCATCTTTAGTCTACTAGCACTAACCTGCGTTTGAAAGATTGGACTTTCAGGAAGAGGTGATAGGGCACAGAGAAATGGAAATACAGCAGATATCCTTCTAGGAGAATAGAGGAAGGAAAAAAACTGAACATAAAAAGCCTAAAGTATCAGGGAATAGGCAGTAGATATTAAGGGTCTGAAGATAAGGGGAATGTAGGAGTGACAAGAGGACTCCGATCAGCAAGAGAAAGCTTAGAGCTTATAAGTACAATAAAACCAATCCAGTTTGCAATCAAAACAGAGAGGCAACACCAGAAAAGGTTAAAACAATGAACAAATTTGTATCTTATCTACATTAATGTAAAATGTAGGATAGTACTTGCAATCTTACAACTGAGTTGTACACATCATGCATTGGGTTTAGTAATTTTCTACAGTGGTGTTGTAAATTTGCTGTTCGTAAATGTCTCTGGACTGCTTTAACAAGATGCATGTTTCAATGCGTTTGACTTCAGTTTACACAGCCTGACTGAGACTTACATGGTAACCAATAGCCAGAATACCTAAATTCTGTTTTTGCTACAATTCTCAGTGCCCCACAGTTTGGGGTTCCTCGCTCGGTCTCTGTACTCTAAGTCTTGGGCAGAGTAGTTCAGCATTGCTGTAGAGTTGCTTGTTTCATTGCAAATCACAAATATAGCTGGGTATAAACCCTGGAAGGATCAATTTGTAGTCTTATGCTATGAAACAGCTCCAAAGGTACCGCAGAATATTACAGGTGATGTATTTCAGAGCTTGTAGTGAAGTTGTTTCCAGTACCTGGGATCTACCATTATATGCAATTTACTGGCCTCAAAGTAAACTGATACAATAGAAAACAAGCTTATCTTTCCAAAGTGTTTTGTCTTTAATAGTGTTGTAAGAGTGTACTCTGAAAGCAGTTGAGTATTTTTGTAGTCTAGCAAGAGTACAATTTTAACCGTAGCAAGCCCCTTGTAACTTATATGTCACCATGTAGACAGGTACATTTGATCCTGTGAAGTTTGCATTAACCAGGCTGCATTGGGGAAGTGAAAGGGTAACAGAATTGTAAGGGGTTTCTGACTGTTGTCTCACCTAGCTGCAGCAAAACAGAATGAGCCTAGCCATGAAGACCTTTTAAGCACTGATGCGTTTCATAGCATGACCTATCAAGAACTGACACCGTTTTAGGCCAAAAAAGCTGCTGTGTGTGCTCAGGACATGTTTGGTTACCTTCCTGTATCCCCGTTGTGGCAGGTTAATACTTTAATTCATACTCCCTGGTTTTGTCCTAGTTGTCTTCTCTTGTAGGTTTGACCATTTGTAAGACAGTGGCACTCACAGGATTAAGTCTGGATGTTAGTTGTCTCCCCTCACTGACACCTCAAAAATTAATCTGGAAATGCTGCAGGATGGTCTTTTTAGAGGGGAGAAAATGTTAAATGAAAAATATGGAACTCTAATCGTTCAGTGTATTGCTTTCCTTTGTATTTTCTCTTTCACTTTCAGTGGAGTTTTCAGGCAAAAAATAATGTATTTAAGGTAACTTTAGGATAATCTAGGCCCGCTTTTTAGAATGCACAAGTTAGTGAGAGCACATCTTCCTCAGGACCGTGGTGTGACAGGTGATGAGAACAATGTCTATTTTGTAGCTGAAAAGCAGCAGCAGTGGGGAAAAACTGGTTACTGAGGGAGTTAGTCTTAGAACTTCTGTATTCATAAGGTCGAATTTATGCAAGTGGGAATGTAGGACTGGAAGCTTCTGCATGGAATAATGGATGAGAAGTCATCAGCACTTGTTATATCCATTTCAGTACTCTTCATTGTGTATCTGTTACTTGGTTTTATACTGGAAATATAGGAGAAGCATAGCTGATGGTAAGGGTGTTTATCTGATGAGCTAAATCAATGGCATCCACTTTAAGTGGCACAGATATGCTAATAAGCATGGGTTGCTGCAGATTTTGCAGATTTTATGTATAGTTTTAAAGCTTTTTATGTGACTAATACATATTTATTTTCTTATTTAAAAGAATCAGGTACATTTTGAAAATGACTGGCTTGCTTTGGGTATGTATAAGTATGGAAATACGGGAGAGAGTGGAAGGAGTAATTTTGTTCTCTCTGACTGGTACATTGTCAGATGTAAAGGCTTCAAACAAGACTGATCTCATTGGAAATAAAATCTGCTGCTCTCTCCTCACAATGAAGAGCACTTAGTGTGAAAACTTTCACGCTATGTTTTACTGTATGCCATGAACTTGATATAGGGAGAAACACACTTGATTAACACTTTGCAGTGTTTATGTATTCAGTAACAATTTGCCCATCTTCTCACTTCTCTGCCTTGCTTCTTCCATTTGCTGCTCTTCAGTATTGCACGCAATTTCAATGCAGTCTTTAATGTCATGTAACACCTCTTTATTCAATGTAAAGGTAATGTTTCTCAGTACAGTTCATAGAAGAGATTTGAGAACTTAAATAGTAACTTGGCCTCTTTCTTCATTTACATGTCTTAAAGTGTGCCATTTATCTGAGAGGCAGGCATTTTAGGTGTAGAAAGCTAATCTTAGCCTTCCTGTTCAGAGAAAGTGGCTCCTCTCTAGAGCCACATGTGGCTTGTGAACAGTCCCCAAGTGGCTGACGTGCCAGAACTTATAAGCACACGATGCTGTAGGCGGGATGGTTGCTGAGAAACTGGAAATACCAACGCTGAATTGCAGACCTCACCAGGTCTCTCTGGGACATTACTTCCTAACAGCGGAATGGAAATCTTAGGAAGCGTAATCTTTGCCTACCTGAAAACCTCCTCTGAAATTTCTGTTCTTCTTATTGCCCTCAGATGCACTGACTGATTTCTCAGTGCTTTGGTATGGGGTGGAGAGGGCTGGCATGGCAGATAGTGCTGATGTGCTGTCAGTGCAGAGAAATGACTGCCTGTCCTGGCTCCATGGACAATGGAGGTTCCTGCTTTTATGTGCATTAGTTTTTGAGGGACACAGCTGTTTTGCAGCCTTTGCAACTACTTGTTCCATAAATTTGAGAGGGGCAGTGTAGGTAGAACTTGAGGAATATTCTGTGTTCAGAGTGTGCTTTCCCTCCTGCTATGCCCCTGTGCAGGCTCACTGGGTTTGGGGCTCCAGAACAAGAAGAAGGAGGACCCACAGAATTCAAAGTTGTGTCTTTTTGCTGATATTTCCGACGTGGCTTTGAAAAACTCTCAACCCAGTTCTGCAGAAATGTTTGTGGTTGTGTCCATGGCAGAATAAACTATAGGAATCACAGCAATGTGCAAGCAGGGCGTTGCTGCCCATATCCTGTCCTTCTACCAATTCAACAAGTCAGTGGAATGTGAGAGTGGGTTTCTAGATCCTTGCTATGCAATAGAGTGAGGGGAGATGAGGTATTGATGGCACCTCATTGGAGATGGGCTGTGTTCCTGCCTGAGATGGAAGCAGGCAACGTTTTTGTCCCCTCCTTTCAGCACACGGGGAGAACAGACAGAGGAAGTGCAGAGTTCCAGCTAGCACAGGCAAATACTCACAATAAAGCGGAGCAGCATTTCCATTTTGTGTTCCAGTTAATTTTCAGTCAAGTTCAGGCAAAATGAAGAAAGCCCATAACGGAGACAACAGTGAAAAAGCAACTGATGACAATCTAAGAAATTGAAAAATCCAATTCAGTTTTTGTCACCAGTTAAAGCTGAAACTTTTTAATTTGAAAAAGAAATAAAACATAGCTCTGGCTTATCACCCCAATTACTTCTGCCTTATTTCAGCTGACTTTAAAGCTATGTAAAAAAGGAGAGGATGCGGGGGGTGGGGGGCTGTCTCTGTTTACTGTACAGAAACTCTTAGTTCCCTTAATGTGTTTAAATAAGCAATTACACTGTAGGGAAGGAATATAATGGTTTAATGCAAGATGTCTTATTGCTCCTTCAGTCTTTTCCTTTGTCTCTTGTAAGGAGACGAATTGCTGTTTTCTTCACAGGTGGCATTCAGCCAGGCAAAAACTGCTAATTATTTGTTGTCATGGTTATCCTGTGCATACATACTATTCGCTGGGCAGCCATCATAAAATATTAAATGTCAATGCAGGATAGTTCAAAGATGGTTTGGGGAGGAAAGGGTGATGTGTTTATAGTGAGAAAGCAGTCAAAGGGAAGACAGTTTGAAAAATAACAGATTTCAATTTGGGTTGCTGTTTTGAGATATGGAAGAATCTAAGATTCTAAGTAAAGTATAATCATGAATTGTTTCTCAATAGTAGCAGAGAAGCCACAATTATAATCAGAGCCCTTTTATGCTGCAGCCTGCATGAGGTAAGGACCTGGTCCTTGTCTTCAAAGTTTTTACTATCTAAACAGTAAGAAATATGTAATGCAAAATATGTAATCAAGCAGAGCAGAATGACCGTGATGGTTCCATGTGTCTCTAAATTTTACCATTTAATTATTTATCTATTGCATAGAAGACACAAATTTGGAAGGCCTGTTAGGGTGGAGGCGGTAATAATAGTAACAAAAAGGGGAAGTTGGAGAGCAAGTAGGGAGAAAACTTGTTTGTGGAATGACTAGAGGTCAGGAGGAGTAAATGGTCAACCAGGAACTGAAGGGTTCAGTGTCAAGTGACCATGGTGGCACTGTTGCTATCCTGGTATTTTAACAGGCTGAGTGCTTTGCTAGGGCCATTGATGGTAGTCTGTAGGATGAAGGGCCTAACTAGGTATTTCTATTTTTTTCTCCCCATCTTTTATGCAGTAGAAGAAACCCAGTAGACCTTGACTGGATCTCCAGAACCCCTGGGGAAGCTCTATTTTCTTTGTCACCAGTGAGGATGGAAATGAGGGACAGAAACTGTTCCCATTTTTTCATTGCTTTAGCTTTTCATATGAAATCTTACATTACCCCTACTTGAATTACATTCTGGCTAGCAAGCTGTTACACAAGGTGTGATCAGTGAACCAGTAGCTATTAGGAGAATGAAAGTCAGTTAGTTCTTAAAGCAATGACACTTTCTTCCTTACTATAAGTAAAGCAAGGCCTGGAATTGACTTTTGTAATGGTTTCCTCATCTTTTTTATTTCTATGCAAGCCTTTTGCTGGGTCTCTTCCAGCAGCAATATAGACTGGGTTTGGTATATATCACCATACTTCTTGAATGTGCTGTGGAGTTTTCCAAATAGTCTTTGCAATTTTCAGAAGAACAGCATGACATCAGGAAATGAATCTGAGTGCAGCTTAATGATTTTTCTTAACCTTCACTATCTTCCCATTCTTCTGCCCTCACATATATCGTTTTCTAGAGCTCCATATGTGTGTCTGCATGGAGTGGGGCAGGTGGCTATACGTTCAGTCTGAGCAGGCTGATGAAAACCAGTTGTAGCATGGAAGTTCTGCAACTGTGTTAGTACCGTGCTGTGTCTGGAAGTCTGGTGTAACTTTTAAGTTAGCTTGCTATTTCAGTGTAATTTCTACCAATGACTTCAAACTATGCTTTTGGCAAAATCATTTTGTAATGGTGTCTGGCAGGCCAAGGAGATGTGCTCTTTCTCCAGGTGGAGATCACTTGATCTGTGCAGACTTCTTAATTGACTTACTCAAATAAAAGAAATATTTGCCAGTGACACTGCACAGTCAACAATGTAGCATCTTTTACTTAAAGTGCTAATAGTTTGAATTGCACTTGCAGAATGGTTGTATTGCTGAACTTGAGTTGCTTGCTGCTATTGTACAACAGTAAACATGAATAACAGCCTAATTAACTTAGAGAAACAAACTAGATAACAACCTAGCTGAGAATTGACAGAAATATGTAATTACTTATTAATCTACACAGAATAAATAACATTAAACTGATATATGAAGTGCAGTAAATAATAAATATTCCACAGTGATTTTCACATGTGGGAATATACATCATGGTTGAAAATAGAAGACCTAGTTAAGTTGTTTTTTGTAGTGGGCTGTAAACTCTGGTTTATTTTTAAAGGACTTCTCCAGCAAAGTTATGGTAAAGGTACTCCAAGTGCCAGAAATTAAAATCCTAGTAAGTTGCACAGCTCTTCCAGAATAGCAGATTTAGTTGCTGTGTGTTCTGCTTCCATTAATAGTAAAGGTCAGTTCTTCAAAAAACTCTTCAGTGGGTTCTTAGGTTTTTCTGCACTAGGCTTCCCAAAGCAGCTTCTAGTGTCCTCATGTAATACTCTTCTTCAGTCTAGTTCATCAATATTGAATATTATCTAAGTTTCCTGCAGTGTCAAAATAAATACTTCTTTTCTCATAGCTTATGAATCCAGGTAACTGTGGCAAAATACAGTCAATAAATTGTTAGCCTTGCTCTTCCTATGCTGCATAATTGCCTTTATGGATTTCACAATAGCACAAAACCACACGTGCTGTATACTTCATAAAATCTCAGCATGATTTTTGATGTGGATAAATGTTCTGAGCTGAATTCACCTTTGAGGAAGCTTCGGCCAATCTTTCTGTCTGATGCCTTTGTGATTGCATCTTCTGAGATGGGTACAGCACCTAGCACCTACCTGAGCTCCAGTGGGTTTTATGTATTAGGTCTAATACGTGCAAACATTTCAGTCTCTTCCAGGATCTGCAAAGAAGATGCTTAACTTATCTGAAATTCATAAATTCATAGCACATGGAGCTAGGAAGAATCATGCTGATTAAATTCTGCCCACAGCATGAGGCAGAGGTTCTTACTCTGATTTTTCTTTAACCAGCTCCATAATTTTGAGTTCAACAAAGTACTTTTCTTTTTAGAAAGGTGAACTGAACAGTTTAGATAAGCTTTAGGTTTTGCTTTAAAAATTCTCAAAGTATGTATTGCACTTTTTAATCATTCTTCTCCACTAAATAATTACCTTAGGTGTCAATTGGGTGTGGTTTTCTTGTACTCTGGCATTACTGTAATTCATTACAATGTGCTTGTACATGCTGTTTAATGAGGTTGACTTGGTATTTCTTGAAATAACTGTGGGATATGTAACACATGTGCATGCCGGTTCTATGAGGTAAATTTTGGTACTTCTGGATAAAGTGCCAAGTGTTGTCTTGATGCCAAATAAGCCATGGTTCTTCATGGAAAACAATCCCTGTGTTGTGACTGAAAGGGTATTTCCTTTCATGAAATAAGTGGTGGATCAAAAGGAAGCTTTGTTTGTTTTTTTTTCAGCTGTGGAATTAGCTGGCACTGTAGCAAAAGCAATAGAAATTATTTTAGTGAAAAAAAAATCATTAAACTACTACAGAGCCACTGTTTTTCTGAAAAATTACTAGGCAACAAAGTATAGGAGGGAAAACTTTGACAAACGTGCAATTTTTTTTCTTCTTATCAAATTTTAGCTGTGCTTTGTGTCAGCCCTCTCAGGTAAGTGTTGCTGTCAGTATGCTTAATGCATGTTCCCTGAGTTTTGGAGAATCCTTTATAATCTCTCACACTACATTTTTCTGTCTTTACCTTTCCAAACAGTCCTGTGGAGGAGCCTCATAAAAAAGCATCTGGTTTGCTCAGGAACCTTTAGGGATTCAAGTGCATGTAGGGATACGTGCAGTGACCATGTGGATAAACCAATCCCAGTAGCAGTTCTATCTGCAGTTTTTCTATTTCAGTCCAACCTTAGCAATTGCCTCCATCTCCACTTTTTTAATTTGAGAGTCCTGGTCTCGAGATACTCAGCCAAGAGCAAAGAGGAGAGAGAAACTGTGGGTGGGGGATATCTGTGACACGGTCAGATGATGAATTTCTGCTAAAATGCAAATCAATGCTTAGCGCTTCAGGGATTTCGATGTGAAATAAATTTTCTCGTGTCTCAATTTCTCATCGTTCCAGCTTGTTAAAGTCTTGCATAAACTAAAGTTGGAACCATCTTTTTGCCTTTAGACTGAGTACAGCAGTCATGAGGTACCAACCTGTCTTCTAGGAGGATGAAATGTCGTGTCAGGTATTGTTAATGGAGCCTTTGTGCTTTTTCTTGGCTCCGTGTGAACACGTTCATATGTGATTAAAAAGAATGTATAAAGTGGATATGTGTTTTAACTGCAGTTTACCTAAACTGTTCAGTGGCATGAGACCAGTTAACTGTGGATGAATATTTTTTTAAAACTGCTACCTCAGTCATTTTCAGTTTAGTTCTTTTTTTTCTGATTACAACACAGCTATTTAGAGATATTATTTTTTTTTTTCTTCCAACAGTTGTGGTCAGAGTGACTTACATGACCCCTGAGTTACTTTCATGGGGTGAATAGTACCATATTCTATAGATGGTGTTCCTAAAAGTAGAATAGATTTTTCTTTTCAAAAGAATGCAAGTCTTCCTTTACTGTTTAAAATCATTGCTTCAAAAAAACCATCGTTTCATTTCAAATGTCAAAGGCTTTTCTTTTTGTGTCTTACAGTCTTCTAGACATCCCTTGTTTCTCAACAGTCCTTGTTTCTTAACAGTGAATTGCAGGGCATGGAAAATGATGTCTGGAAGACATAGCAGATATTTATTTTAATTTTGGAACATAAATGGAGCAAAGGGGCATTTCACAATATTAGTATTATTCACTTCGGTGTGGAAAAAGACCTTCCAGATTTACATTGCTTCGTGGACTGCAGATAGTAAAAATTGGAACCATATTCTGTGTTGATGTCGTAGTATCAGAGNAAATGTCATGTCAGGTATTGTTAATGGAGCCTTTGTGCTTTTTCTTGGCTCTGTGTGAACACGTTCATATGTGATTAAAAAGAATGTATAAAGTGGATATGTGTTTTAACTGCAGTTTATCTAAACCGTTCAGTGGCATGAGACCAGTTAACTGTGGATGAATATTTTTTTAAAACGGCTACCTCAGTCATTTTCAGTTTAGTTGTTTTTATTTGATTACAACACAGCTATTTAGAGATATCGGTTTTTTTCTTCCAACAGTTGTGGTCAGAGTGGTTTACATGACCCCTGAGTTACTTTCATGAGGTGAATAGTACCATATTCTATAGATGGTGTTCCTAAAAGTAGAATAGATTTTTCTTTTCAAAAGAATGCAAGTCTTCCTTTACTGTTTAAAATCATTGCTTCAAAAAAACCATCGTTTCATTTCAAATGTCAAAGGCTTTTCTTTTTGTGTCTTGCAGTCTTCTAGATATCCCTTGTTTCTCAACAGTCCTTGTTTCTTAACAGTGAATTGCAGGGCATGGAAAATGATGTCTGGAAGACATGGCAGATATTTATTTTAATTTTGGAACATAAATGGAGCAAAGGGGCTCACAATATTAGTATTATTCACTTTGGTGTGGAAAAAGACCTTCCAGATTTACATTGCTTCGTGGACTGCAGATAGTAAAAATTGGAACCATATTCTGTGTTGATGTCGTAGTATCAGAGTGAACAGAAGGAAAATCTAACTGATTTGGTAGAAATCAGATCCAAAATCCACTGAATGATTAACAGTTTTGTTTGGTTTCATTAAAGCATGTGTCAAATTCTAAGCAAGAATCCATGCTTCATGTTCTAGTAGTTGGCTTCTTACCGTTTGCCCTTCCAGAGTAAACCCCAGACCTCTGCTTACCTTGTTAACTCTAGGACAACGGGAGTTGATGCACAGGGACATGAATTGACTGATGGTTGGTATTTACAATGTTTTATGTTCTGGGACAGAGGTTAATCTTGTTTAGATGAATGGTATATACTGCCTTGAGGGACTTCAATTACATCTACATTCATCTGTCTCATTTTCCAGCCTACTGGTGGCGAGAGAAAAGTTCTTGGAAATTTGTGATGACCTCCTGTAGGTGAAGGTGACTTCCAGTACTGTCACCAGCTGTGAAACAAGAACCATTGCTCCTTTAAGACAGGCTTGAATAGTAAATAGATCGTGACTCTTCTGAGGTGTCTGGAGTCTCAGCTGAAGTGTTAATGCAAGCCTCCATTGACACCTGCTTCCTTGCAGACCAGAGAATCTCATACTCTTTTTCAGTCTGTTTGGTTTAGCCATACTGTGTGGAATTATTGGTTTGATGAGACTGTCCTACTGTGTTTAGTTTAATGATTTTGTTTGGGTTTTTCTGTTTCCTGTTTATTGTATGCAAGGAAAAAAAAATAAATCAATCTTTTGGTTTTAGTTAGCTTTTTAGTAGCAGAAGGTAATGGTATCATCTGGAGAAGAGCACTTAAGACAACAGGGTTATAACTTTGGAGCTGATGCAAAGTTTGACTTGACGTGTATGGAGTGAGGACTGATTATGTGTTTCCCTGAACTGTAGCTGGTTTTTACTTGTTGATTTCTTTTTTTTGTTTGCTCCAGGAAGCATCACTTCTGTTTATGCCAGCATCTGTATATCTTGCTGAAAGTCCTGATTTTCAGAATTCTACACATTTTCAGAGAAGGTACAATGCCATTGGCATCATTTTGACTTTTGGATGCAACACCTAAATGGAGCTTAAAGTTGCACTGGTCCTTCACTGAACATTGATAGGACACTTTGTAACTTGGCCAGACTTTTTCATGTTGCCTTTACATTACGTTCAAAACCTTGTTTGATTCTATCCTTCTCACCTCATACCCTACCCTGGTCTACAGAAATTGCTTACTCTAGTTCCAAGCCCTGTAAAGTCTTTTATTCTTGGTCATGCTTGTTTTCCTAGATTTCTTTCTGTTCTGATGTTCTGATGCTTTTTTTTCTTCTATTCTGACTAGTACTTCTTCCCACTCCTAAAGTAACTCTGCTTTCCCTGTCCAGGTGTTTCCTTGCATTCCTAATACCACCACGTTATAAAACAGTGAGTCCATCTTAAAACAGGGGGTAAAGTAATGTTTCTTTTTCATACCGAACCTTTGCTAACCTTGACTGTGCTCTGAGGAGTCTTCCTTCTCCTTTCCTCCTTCTATCATCTTTTGGCTTGGCTTTTCATACTGCAGAGTTCGAAAATCTGTCACTTTCTGTTCACTTCTACTGATGTGAAGTTGCCTTATGCCATGTTTTCTCTTGGCTAGATTTGTTGTAAGCTCATCCTTCTTCTGTCAGCTCTGACTACCTTTTTTTCCCTCAGACTTGCTGGGTGTTTGGCATGTGCTTTTGCCATGCTGTTCTTTCCATCTCTTTCTTTCTGTATGAAGTTAATATTCTGTATCCTGGTTTCTAAGACTTTTGCCCACCTCAGTCACTTCCTCCATCCCATTCTCTGTCTTTTCAGCCAATGCAATATCTTTTATTCTGCTTTTCACACCTTCAGAGATCTTAGCAGAGGTCTCCTGTATAACTTTTAGCTGATTAGGTTTTGCCTTAATCTTGCCTGGCTCTGGTTCAGAACAGAGGCCAGCTTTTCTAGTTCTCCCTTCATCTCCTTTACAGAAAATATTCAGGCAGGTGGAAGCGTGTGACAAAGTGTAATTTTTCACTGTTGTCTTTCAGTGGAAAATCAGGCATTGGAAAGCGAATGAAAATTCTTGTTTTGTCTCTTGTGAGAAGTATGCTCATTTATCCTGTGGTAACTTGTTTGCAGCTGAAGAAATAAACCTGAGCCCCCTCCCCCTTGGCTTTTGTAATTCCCTATCAGACTCGAAATGAAGGTTGTTCCCTGGAAATACAGCAGTTGCAAATACCTTCACTACTTATCCTTTTAATGTAAAATATAAGGTCTTTTCATAAAATTCTCTTTGAATTTAGTACATTTTCTTCTGTCCTTCAGAACATCTTTTGATAGTGATCCATTTGTCTTTGTTGGGTTTTTTTCCTAAATAAGGCATCTGGTTTCCTTTGCAGAACTTTGATAGCTAAGAACGACTTTGCATTCATAACACTTGGTGTGAATGGTGCAGGTACTTGGTCTTAAACACTGAAGAAATGTTGTGCTGTAATTTGTTCAGGTAGCTGTTCTCTCCAGTCTAGCAACTTCTTGCAAAAATTGTTCATACAGGGAAGGATCCTAATGCAGGAGATCCTAGTGCTTTGCATTTATTCTTCATGTTAGTCTCTGGATAAGATAAATTCTGAAGGTGGCCATTTGCCCTCAGCTTCTAGAAGCCTTATGTCCTTCAGCACAGCTGCTGCTGTTGCGTTTTCCTTTTTTACACTTCAGCCTGCCTTGTTGTTATTGCCTCTTCAAAAGGGCGTGGAGAATATATATGCACCTTGTCCTTTTCTTTATTGGTGCTTTTGATTCTAATGTTTTGGATCAGATCAGGTCTGCTATTGTTTGCGAAAATGCCAGCAAAATTGCTACTGGCTACCTTGTGCTCCTAAGGCCAAGCTTGCAAAGCCCTAGCCATTGCTTTTGCCTAGCTGAGACCTTTTTGGGGATCTCTTCAAAGGCTTGGTGGGCAATGGCTCTCTCCATTCCTCTCAACCTGCCCAGATCCTTCCTGTGATCAGCAGCTGTGGAAGCTTTCAGATGAGCTGTTAAACAGAGATTAACTCTGCTTATTGCCACTGGGACTCCAAACAGAAAGTAGTTTTCAAGAAAAAGCAGGGAAAGACCTCATGAGATGCCAGTTGCCCCAGCAGCCAAAGAGGTGCCTTGTTCACTAACAGACTAATTTGCTCACATAAGGATGAGCCTCCTAATGCTCAACACTTCCAACTGAATAACAGTTAGAGACAGACTCAGAATTGGATTCCTGGCTTGGCAGCTAAGCATTATGAAGCAGTTTAATTCTAGGTGTGCTGTGTATCTGGAGCTTACATACCATGTGTTGGTAGAGGTTGAATGAGATAATCTGATAGGTCACTTTGGCTGTGCCTGTGTGACACAATACAACATTATGCAGACATATAACAGAAATCTCTGTGTAAGTTACCTCAGAAGCAACACAGTTGAAAAGTAGATTGCATTAAACTCAAGGTTTGTGTGACATACCTAAGCTGTTTCTGATACTCAGGTTAGCTTAAGTGCATCTTCATTTCTTATTTTCATCATGCAGTATGAAGCGTGTATAATGAGTCCCTTTTCTACCAGACGTCTTTGTAGCTCTAATTAAAAACCTGTAAATAATGCATTCAAAGTTACAGTAAAACTCTGTAGTTATCCTAAACAAGACATTGTGAAACTCTTTTTATATAGTGAAACCTTTACTGCAAAACTGCTTCAAGTTCTAAAATTGAATTATACATTTATTCAAATAAAAACTGATAAAATTGTGTGCACTTGTGACATCTATTTGTGTCTGTAGAAAGATGTCTATATGAATAAGGTGTTTATTTTATGTATTTCCTTTATGTTTTCTCTGTTAAGAGATTGTAGGAGGCTTTAAAATTAATTTTGACCTTATCAGTATGACACTGACATTAGTTAGCAGTGTGACATTTTTTATGTTTGATTGTGTTTACTTTGCTGGTTAATCTGTTCCTGCTCTTATCTAGCATCTCCACTTTGTGTTTAAATAACTCAGGGAATACCATTTTCTGAAAACATTCACATTTTATATTGAAATACATTTTATAACTAGAATTCATTTGATTTGCCAAGACAACTCCTAATTCTTTCCACAATGTCTCTTAGGGAATGGTTAATTTCCTCTGTATAATATAAAGTTATATAAATATAGAGGAAACAAAGATAACTTGTTGTTATAATTTTTTTTTAAATTTGAATACTTCTTCATAAAAGAAAATACCTGCTGTTAAAAAAATTGCTGAAGAAATTAAAAATTATATTTCATGAACAAGCATTCATGATGAATTTTTATTCTTGGAGAGATGTAATTAAATAATATATGAATGGTTATTCAGAACAACTGACAGCAGATTACTCTTTCTAGGTTTTTACTTGCTATTTATTGTCTTACTAGATAAAATGCATGAGTGACATAAGTTTAATAAATTTGTGCTCACATTGTAGGCTAAACAGAAATAAGTAACCACATAAAGTCATTATTATAAATCTTTAAAATATACAAGAACAAATTATCATTTTCTCTGTTGCCTGCTGAGCCTAAATGAGTACCTCGTATTACTGAGCAGTCTGTGTGAACACTGTACTGTTGTTAATTGAGATTTTCTTTGTAAAAACTGACGAAAACATTTTTAAATAGCTATTCAGTTATTTTCTTGGAACTAATGGGCAAATCTGATTCTTATTCCCAATATCTGTGGCTGTAGTATGTTAAGAAAGAGAACGCATGCTTTTTTGATCACCCATTCCTTGTAG
Source organism: Tringa tobata (assembly GCA_033628505.1). Classification (NCBI taxonomy): domain Eukaryota; kingdom Metazoa; phylum Chordata; class Aves; order Charadriiformes; family Scolopacidae; genus Tringa; species Tringa tobata. Next base: position 2,978,804 of record JAHREE010000128.1, read on the forward strand.
GATGTATATTTTCTTGCACAGTGAATGTTAAAAGTGCAAACTGCTTTGAGACTGAAATCGGGAGTGGGGTTTACTGCTTCTATTTGTGGCTCCTTTGAGCAGCCAGTTGCCTAGGAGATCACTGGCAAAACCCCAGCAACGACTTGCACCACGTTAGCCTATAAAGTCGTTGCTGCAACAGATCTAGTGACAATCATTAGACACTTCCTGAGAAAATACCCTGGAGGTTTTAGAATGGTTTATATTTCCACCACCTGTTTCATTGTCACATCTGCTCTTCAGCAAACAGAAAGGGAAATGTTTATGATCTCTTGATAAATATAATATTTGTTTCTTTCCCCAGTATAACCAATCAATGTCTATTAAAAACCATTTCTTTTCCTGCCTCATGTAATCCTTCTTTCTGTCAGAGATAATTAGCAGCCATCTAATAAGATTAGCTAACTTGTGTGATTAGTGAGCTCAACCCTGTGCTTTTCCTTTTGCAGGTAAGTGAATGTGGCACTGAGCATCCCTATCTACATTATTGTCACTTTCTTTGGCTCTTATTTCCGATGCCAATTTATGGAATGAAAACAATAAAGGCAATAGGAGAATACTGACATGCAGGTACTGTGGATGCTATTGGAGTGTATATTCTGAGGAAGATGGTAAGTGGGATGTTTCCCATCTTTGTGTACGTCATGATAGCATTTTTACTAATTTGCTGCTGACATCTAGCAGCCGTCTGTCATGCCCTTGGAAACCAGCTCTATGTGGCATTGCTGAAAGGAGGATAAAATGGGAGCTGCTTTGTTGGACTGGTGCATACTAGTTTTCTGCAGATTATTTTTTTTTTTCCGGCTTGCAGGAATTTTCGACATGCTTCTTTCTGAAAGGTTATTAGCATTTTCCTTTGGATTTGGATGTTTCAGCATGGAAAAGAGATAACATTTGAAGAGATGCTCCAGGGTGGTGCAATTTACCATAGATTATCAAACTAGAAGGAGAGGTATACAACCAGAAATGGATGTTGTGTACCCTGCTGAAAATGATGGGAGTTTTCAGCTGAGCATGTATCAAGAAAATATTCTTAGACCACTTAGAGGCTTTGTAATTAAATCTAATTTGAACAAGATAATTGCATTACTTTTTATAAAGTGGAAATTAGTCAGGTTTTACAGGTACTTAATTGAGCTCCAGGAGATGCACAATGCAGGGGGAATTTTTTTGTGGAATGGAAATATACCACTGTGAACTGATGGTTAAAGGAAAAATAAAAGAATGAGCTTGTTCATCTCAGCATTAAGGCAGATGGAGTTCCAAGTGAGCTCACTGTTATGCAGTGTTGTCAGATAAGGCAAAAATGTATTTTGTTTTCTACAGCAGCACCTATTCATAGCCTGACATATGAATGCCTTTGAGCAGGTCTACTTAAATCCTTACAAACAAGGGCTGTTAGCAGGATGGTGTTTTAAATGTCATGTTTTACCTTAAGTATCTGTAGAAGCATTAATATTGAGTGAATGCCTTTAAAAGGTAATGTCCCCTTTAGTTCTTGCCTTTCCTCACAGGTGTTCTAAGGTTTTTCAAAATACTTTCAAAGGGACAAATTACCTCTCCTCCTCTAGGGATACAAATTCCTAGCTCCTCATTGCCTTTCACACTTGTGGAGGACCCAAAAGCCAGTCTACCCACATTCTAGTGGTAATAGCAAATAAGGAGTTTTCCTGGTGTGTTTAGAAGGTTACAGTAAACTCCTGTGACATAGATACGCTAGTGTCTGTCATGATATTGCTTAGCCTTACAGTCACAACTGCACATATCCACATTTCTATGAATTAAGGGAGAGGAGCTTTATCCCTTAAACGAGAATTTTGATGATGGGAAGAGTCAGTGAGATTTGCTGTATTAAACTACTAGTAAATTCAGTGCAACACATTTTCTGATTAAACAGCTCATTCTGGGAAAGAGCCAGAATGATTTCTTATCCTTAGAGCATAAAACCCCATGAATTTTTGGGCTTTTTCTTTGTGAATGAATGTGATCGCTTGTTGTAACATCTTCTGTCATCGTTAACATATGGCAAAATAGCTGAAAACCTGTTTACAACATCAGTTAAAACGACTTACATAACCATTTTCCAGAGTCTTTATAGGAGGTAAAATACCAGAAAATCAAATATAATATACAATAAAGAAAAAACTATAGGTACTAAATACCTGGCTTCATTGTTCCTGAATGCCTTACTGCAATTCTCGTAGGATAATTATCTATTCATAAACCTTTTGTTTTACAGAATGATTTTTTTCCTGCTGTCTATATGCGTACATATATATGTGTGAATATATTCACATAATATAGTTTTTTTTCTGTACAAATGTGGGTTTTAAACCATCCTCTGGCATATACATGAAATAATATTTATAGTTCCAGAATATTTAATCATATCATCTGCATCTGTTGAATAGGTGGTTTACATTATGTGGTTGGTTATGGTACTGGCTGTTACAATCTCTCCTTGATTAAAACTAGTATGATTCACAAAATGCTGTAAAATGTCGGGGGGTTTGTTTTTTTTAATATTGCTTACACACACAAGTAATTTCTGTAGCAGGATTATGAGAACAGTAAAGATTTGGAGACTGGCTGAGGCTGACTGTGGCAATCCATTTTTTTTTACTTTTGTAAAGTTGTCTTGATTTTTTTTCAGAGCTTGGATTGATCTCACTTATTTAATATTTTTAGGGGAGTGAGTGGAAGGGAGGACAAAAGGAACCAGAGGCCCCAAACATAGCTAGGGATGATTATTCTCCTGCCCTCTCTAATGAGATGTCAAAAAAAGCTGTTTTGTTGTCCTTTGACATGCGCATTGTACCAGGGGGAGGGTTTGTAATGAAACATGGGCTATGAGGCCATCAAGTGTGTTGGGATGATCCAGCTGGAAACACCTGATGGACTGAGACAATTTGAGAGTGAGTTTTGGATGAAAGCAGCTGGCTTGATCGACAGAAGCAAGAGTCAGGTAGTACTGAAAGAGAGAAACAGCTGGAAAAGATGGTGGAGACTGTAGCGAGATCCAGACTGACAGAGAGCATCTTTGTTACTCAGGTACTGTCATCTGTGTCTGTCCACTCAAGCTGATATGGTTGTTTTACAAGCTGCAGGGAGTTGTACCTTCAGGCTTATTTCAGTGACTTACATTGGCGAGCATCACTGCTTCACCTGTCAAGCTGTCACATTTGAAATCCAGGTTGTCACAATTTCTTAAATGCACCCTGCTTTTCTTATTAGGGTATTGCAAAGTGGTAAATCACTTGAACAAAACTTTATACTGGGCTGTGCTAACTTTCAGTGTATCTCCAGGGAGGGATGAGCTGCTGGCTTTGTTCTGTAGAAGGAAACTTCTAACTCCCTCAGGAAACTCTTCCCTCTCTCTCCCCAGCAGCAAGTACAATTAATTATGCTCATCAGAAACAACTAAATAAAGAACTTCCATAATAGTGAAGATGGGAGAATTGCGTGAATGCCCTGGCTCTTCTAGGTTGCATTTCCTTCAGGCCAAATAGCTAAGTCATGTACTCTCCTGCAGCTTGTAATGAGGGACTGGCTGACATGATGTTGTGAAGACTTGATTCCTCTGAGTTAATTTTGCAAAGCTCCTAAAAACACTGTGCTGAATTATTGAAAAATACTAGCAAGTTAAAGATATATTGGCATTCTTGTGGGATAACCACCAGTACACGCAGGTAGTTCTAAAACTGCGAGGGGATCCTCCCAAATGAGGCTTAAAATGGCTTTGTATCACTTAAGCATCACAGTTTTTCTTTGTCTTATCTCCCATTCTGTAGTCAGAGGTCTTTGGGGAATCTGTATTTGTCAGAAGATGAGGGTTACATACAGGTCAGTGCAACCTCAGTTTCCCAAAGTAGCTGAGTTATTAATATGGATAAATTAAAACCTCTTGTTTTGAACTGCAGTGCAACAGGTATGCTGTAACAAGTTAAAATTGATAAATATATTGAATTTTTTTTGACCTATTGATTGGTTACCTCTAGAGCAGTGCTAATTATTTTTGGAAATAGACCTTCTGATGATCTGCTCTGGTCATGGTAACTTGGCATACAGCTTTGCCCTTATGACATTGTATATATATACGCACTTGAAATATATCTATTTAGTACTAAATAGATATTCAGACATATTAGTTAGATTTGAAATTATTCTGTATTTGTGCCCTTTGGCTTATTTTACATTTGTGAAAAGTATTAATTTATTAGTTTAGTTTTAAGTTTTACTGGTTAACTTGTGCTTAGTAAAAGTTACTATTTGCATGAAGAACTGTAAACGGGCATTAATTTTTGAGACTCCACCTGCCCTGTATGTCTGTGTTCTATTCTTATGGCTGTAAAGTGCTGTTTGTGAATGAATGATAACTATATATTAGATACGCATTAACTACTTCACATCTGAACTTCCCAGTTTATTCAGAAGTCTATTTTTAAGTACACTTATCTAATAACGTGCAGGCACACAGACTATACAGTTGTTGCTAGAATGAAACCCTGATAAGCTGCCATCGCTAGAAATGCAGAAAAAGGGGTAGCATTATTCTGATTTGTGGTTGGGTTTTCTTGTTTGTCCCCCACCTCCCACCCTTGGAAAAAATTCAATTTGGCGATTTATATCATATGCTCTCTCAACTCCAAAGGTAATTTTCAGTGAAAGTGGAAAGGTTTATCGATAGTGGCACTGTTGCTGAATGTCAACACTCTCTGCCTCAGGAGTGGAAACTTCACTGAGGTCATCTGTTTCCTACCTGAGACTTTTGGTGTTGAAGCATGTGAACTACTGTGGATGTGTGGTCATGCATGTCCCTTAAGGCTAGGCTGAGATTTTTGTGTGATTCATTATTTTCCGCTCTTCCTGTTTTAATTTGGAATTCCAGAACAAAATTTGCAGATTGAGAGTCAGACCCCACAGAGGCTGATCTTTCAAGGTTAAGTGACTAAATCAGTAGTTAAATTNTGCATGTCCCTTAAGGCTAGGCTGAGATTTTTGTGTGATTCCTTATTTTCCGCTCTTCCTGTTTTAATTTGGAGTTCCAGAACAAAATTTGCAGACTGAGAATCAGACCCCACAGAGGCTGATCTTTCAAGGTTAAGTGACTAAATCAGTAGTTAAATTTCGTTATAATAAAAGATACCACCTAACCTCTCCAGGTGAAAACGATTGGTTCAGTATTTTACAAATGTTCAATTTACCTGAATTTTACTGTAATCTTATGTTTTAAAGTGTGTCTCTAATTAGTTACTTCATGTTTCTTTTCCACTATATTGATAGTTTTTCCTTACACAAAATTACCATGATTTACAATCAGATAAGAGCTACCATGTACCCATGCTCTTTCATTAAGGGGATGCCCATGCTAAAAATGCTATCTTGTTCTTTTCTGTAGGATAAAAGCAGGAGGTGGCCAATTCAGTATGTTTTCCAGTAAACTTCTAGCCTTCAGTAAAAATACTGGCAAATCCTTGTTTGTGAATCACGTGGGTGTTTGTTAAAGTTGTTGAGGTGAGAAAATCGTAGCTATAAACTTATAATGATGGTATGACTCTCAGAAACTTGTGTGTGTATATTCTGCTTATTTGGATCATAATTATAAAAATAGAAAAATGTAAAATAATTTTTTTTAGAGATAGGACTATCCTCATCCATTGTGTTTCTTTGATAGCAATTAGGACAGAACAAAAGTTGCAAAACTCTTCCAGTCTCGCCCTGTAGCCCCATGAGATTAGGGAGCTGATAAGGTGAGCGCTGTGCTCTGTGTGTAGGTTAGAGATCCAGGTGAAATTCAGGGCAAGGCTTGGAAAACAGTGGCCTGATATTTGGCCACTGAGGCTCTGTCTTATTTATGTTTTATCCCTCATTCCTGAGGCACAGTGTTCATGGCTTCCTTGGTGTAATGGCAAATGGGACTGAAAATGCGTTTTACGGGAGAAGAATCAATGCTTGCTATTTCCTTTTAGCAGGGAAGGCAGCACATCATCTGCACTTCTGCTCCTTCATGCTGACTTGTTCTTGGCTAAAGCTTTGTCCCAAGGTGCGCACTCAGGAGGTTCCCTGGTGGATCCTCCACAGAGGAGAAGAACCGTGAGGGTGGCAGGCACTCCCGTGCAAAGGGTTAGGAAGTCCTGTGAACTCATATTGAATGCATGAAGAGCATTCAGTTCCAGTACTGGAGACAGCTATGACTCTAATTCTTAGTTTTTGCAGAATTTTGCCTCATCTTTAATTAACACACTTCTTGTCTTGCTACCATATCTTTCTGATATTTAATTTTGTGTAGGACACTGGCAATGTATTGATTTTAATTAGAATGACTAGAGGCAGCAATTGGTTTTATTTCTTTTCTTTTTGCTGCAGCTTCTCAGTTATGTACTTCCATCATTTCTGACTGTGAGAAGAATTTAGTTCTATAATAATGGCATAGCGTTTTCTACTGTGTCAAAATAAAAGTTAGAGATCTTAAAATGAAACATGTATTTGTGTTTAGCTACATGTTTGTAGAAAATGGCCCGTGCAGCTAACACAATTTTATATTGATTATACATCCTGCTAATCTTGTTTGCAATTAAGTGGAGGAGGCATACCCATACAGATATCTTATTTTTAGTATTACAGTGCTTTGTATGTGTTACTGTTATCCCAGTAAGATGCTTTAGCTTAGCTTAGCTGGAAAAATACAAGTTCAAGGAATTGTTCCTGTAAGGTATTGTTTTCATGACGGCACCATTTCTTCATTGTTGCTAGAAAGCAAGTGTAGCAAAATACAGGAATCAATAATCATGAAGAGCATTGCATAACTTCTGCTATTGATTTGTTACCAAGAAAAGTCCTTTACAAGAAGGTGCTGGAAACATACTTATTTATGGCTATTTTTTTAGGGCTGGTAGAATTAAGCTCCTGGTCAGACATGGGTGGAAAACTCTAGGCTTCTTAGCCTTAGGGCGTTTAGACAAATGTGATGATGTTGTTACTACTAAAGTTGTAATGGGCAAGAGGATTGGAGGGATATTATACAGGACGGAAGGTTTATGGAAAGCTAGAAGGAATGTTGTGTTTCCTGAATCATTCCTCTTAGCTGTGGGAATGAGTTATAAATACTGTAAAAGGCTTATTCTCAATAAGGTGCAAATGCAGTGGATGTGAAAATAACCCTTGCCTTTGCAGAGAAGGTACAGTGCAGTGAATCTGCACTGAAAGGATCCATTTTCATGAATGCTGAGGCTTAAATTCCCCCAAAAGAATACTGTTGGTTTTCCCAGGGTGCTGAGAAGTTGGATTTGTGCTTTTCATCGTAAACAGTATAGCTTTGCTCTCATGGAGGGAAGGCCATGTACTTTTAAACCTGACATGGAAAAAACATCTAAGCTTATAAACCAAGCAGGCAGCAGTTCACAGTGGAAAGTGAGAAGGCAAGTAACAAAAAAAGGAGCATCTATTAACATTACAAAACATGAAATTTGGCACCTGAAGTTGGAAAATGGATGCAGTATTTCCATGTAAGATTGACTGTTTTCTTAAAGCCTAGTAAGGATCGTTGTATTCAACTTGTCTTGGATTTTTCAGCAAAGGAGAACATAGCAGGTGTACATAATGCTGCTTAAATTGCAGCATATTTTTTATAAAAACTGTTAACCTTCATTGGAAGTTTCAAGTAACAGGGAGTTCACTACATGTTCTTGATCAACTATTTGTTAATGAAATACCTTCACTATTATAATTTTGCCAGGTACGTGTGCTCTGAATTGAGACATTAACAAGGCATATCATTAATCAAAATTACACAAAGGCTTTTGACTGTCTTCTGTGTCTTATTACTCTGGAAACAAAAGTAGTTGCATGTTGGAAAGGTTGCTCTTGAGGGGGAAAAAAGAACAAGGGAAATTCAAATGTTCACCACCTCAAAGGTATTATCTTACTCAAATATCTACTTTTGCTTTAAATACTCAGCTGATTGCTTCCCTGTTTTTTAACGTGATAAGGTATTTTTAATGTCAGGGGCTGGTTTTATTTGTTTAGGAAACTGGTTGCTCTCAGAGGCAGCAGGTCCTCTATGTAAGTATAAATCCACAAGGAGCTTTTCTCACCTCTTAAAAATAAGCCTCTATTTCAGAAAGCAAAATTCCACCCTCAGCAATTCCTGTGTGCTCCATTTGGTGTTCAGAAATATATTTGAAAATGTAAGATAGAAATGGCATATGCCGTTTGCCTTTGAAGAAGCATGGATTCAAAATGGATGGAGACAGAAGTTCTTGTCATCTGTCTGTAACAACTCTCCTGACAGTAGCTGAAATGGCAGGGATGGATGGATGATGCTGCTGGATCCTTCTCTTCCCCCTCTCAGCCTCCCTTCTTCGCTCCCAACTCCTCTGCCTCTCCCTGTTCCTGGTGGTGGTTTCCCTCCTCTCGCCCCCGCTCCCCTGAGGCGCCATGGTGGGGCTGAGGGGCTCAGCAGGCCCGGCTGTGGGGCTGCCAGAACCTTCCGGAACTGGCCCTGCCTTGCCCAGGGCAGCCCCCACCTCTCCTCACACAGAGCCCTCAGGCTGGGCCCTGCACCCCCTGCGTCTAGAAAAGGATCGGGATCTCCTTTTACACGATCCCCCCACGACTCTGGAGTGAAGTTTATTAATCCTGCAAGTGATGCAGTGTTGCCGAGGGCAGCACCTGGAGTGGGGCCCTAGGGGCACAGCACCTCCATTTTGCAGCAGCAGCCTGCAGGATCCCAGCGTGCAGTAGGTAGAAGCAAGACTGAAATCTGATGTCTTGTTTTTGCTGTATGAGAGCAAACCTGTTGTACTCATATAGCACTGGTTTTGGTCTGATCAGTGTAGCCAGGCATCATGTAACTGTATTGTTGGCCACCGTGCTTCTGTGTTGAATGTGAGCAGTTACCAGAGTTGTGCCACTGGTTGTGATTAGTTCCTTTGGTTCCACAAGTGTTATCACTGCCCTTTGCCTGGGAGCAACAGGAGTAGATTTGGGGGATATTCGAGTTTAAAATTCAAGTGCGAGCTTGGTGATGGCAGTGGATGATTTTACAGCAGCTGAGAATCTGGCCCGGGATTTTATTCTTTCCTTTGATATTTCATGAAAATACATTTTTAAGTCCATTCAACTGCACTGGTTGTGTGTCTGCAGGAGAATGTATCTGAAACGTATCTGCAACTTTCCTTGTAAACCAAGCTTTGGCAATATACAGCAGAGCTCTCTTGCATTACCCACACACACAGAGTAAGAAAACCCTCAGGTTGCTTTCATGCCAGTGACTACTAATTTTCCTGTATATATTTTTCAAGTGTTGACTTCAGGGTGTTGTGCTGAACACAATAAACTGTTTAGCTGCCTCCCTTTCTCACATCTATCATTGTGTAACCGATGCCTGCTGTGTATGATTAACCTGGTTTTTGTTGGCAGAAGGGAAGATGGACAAGCTCATTTGCTGTGGAACTGCAAAGATCATGTACAGCCTGGGCTTTTCCCTATTTTAATTTCTACCATTCAGGTGGCTGAGTGGGACATTCCCTTCATGACCTTAAGGGACATGGCAAATGCATAGAGCTTTCTGCATTTCTTCTTAATCCTCACTGCTAAGGATGCCAGCACGTGTTGCTTTGTGCAGTGGGCTTTAAGCTATTCTTGTCTGCATCGCTCAGCAAAAACAATCAGTCTAACAGGACAAGTTAATTGGGTCGGGATGATCCACTCTTAAAATTTGCTAGCAGATCCGATACAATGTCCTTTATTTAGCCTATGGAACATAACTCCATGTAATTCCTGGGTCGAGTAGCTTAGAGAAAGCACCTTAATTATTGCAGGCAAATAAACTGGAAAAGAATCAACAAAGCAATATTTGTTAGAACACGTGAATGTGGCCAGTCTGGCTTATTTAATCAAAGGAATGAAACAACCTTTCAATGCTTACTTTCCTTTGAAAGTAGGAAATTGTTTGGATATAACTTAAATATAGCCAATTAGGTGCAAACATTTTAGACTATACATTAAAATCCAGTTTAGATTACTGTTCCTTTTCCCCGTGGTGTCCTGGAGTTGTGAGATGGGACGAATCACATTCTTCATTTAAGTCAGGGCATTTTATTAGAGAACTTGTCCCTTGTCTGTAGTTTTATATGGCAGGAGATGTTTCTGTATATGTGTTTGATTTGTGTTTTGCTGCGATCTGGTTTAGAGCTTTTTGCCTTCAGTGTGCATTTCCCACCACCCTCAATCCAAGTTTTTCCAATTTATGAATGCAGAGCTCAGATGTCTTTGTGCTGATTGGAACAGTTCTTAGTCAATGAGGCTTGGTTTGAGTGGTTTCAAGGTGCTACTTTTGGTCCACAAAATTGTTGCAAACCTTTCACTTTCTCTTTTGTCTTGTAGTTCCAGGTATTTCTGAGCCCTGAGGTATTTAGTAGTTTCTGTTGCATTAGGAAAATACTCTCTAGTTCTTAGAATAAAAAAATGGAGACCTCTATGTTTCTATTTGCGTCCTGTAAATTTTTTGTGACACATTCTGTATGTAATTAGTGTGCTATATTTCTAAAACTCATTAATTCTCTGCAAACTATTCTATAATTGATTACTTGTGCATGGTGTTGAGAGGGTAGTTTCTTAACATTTTATTTCTAGGTATCCAGTTTAAAAAAAAATCTAGAAAAAGTAAGTAAAGATCTATAAAACTGAATAATGTAATTATAGAATGATTCTTTTGTGATGAATAGAAGCAAGAAGAAAATTGCTAAATCATTATCATGCTGGTTTTCCGTGGTACCACTTTGAAAATGTAATCATTATAACACACCTGTATTATCCTTTGACTAGATGAGTACATCATGATTGCAAGCTTTATATAGTACAGACTTCACTCACCACAAAAATAACAGCACTTCTTGTTACTCGGTGTGGCACTGAACATGTTAATCTCAAACAGGAAGGGAAGAAAAATATTATATGCAAATGAAACCACGGTGAATATGTATAAAGTTGAAATATCCCAAACTGGAATTTATCTGGGTTACTGCAACTGGCATTCAGGTATCATGGGATCTGTAATGATCACAATTGGTCAGGACCTTGCCTTGTGTTTAATTTACAACTGCAGCAGGATTGTTATGCTAACATCACACCAGAGAATTGGTTCAGCACCAGCTTGCTCTGTTTTCTTAAGGATCCAGATGTTCCTCCAAGCCACATGAAAGTACAAACCCAGCATAACCCTGTTCAGGGAGGCAGGATCACAACACACAGTAGTATGGTTTTAAGCCTATTTGATTAATCATTATTTATGGCTTTCGAATACTGCTCTGTTTGTAAATCCCTGGACAATTTATTCCCAATCCAGTCGTTCTGCATGAGGATGATTTTGCTTTCCTGAACAGACAGATCATCCAGAAATAACTTTCCATGGTACAAAACAGAGTCACCATATGACCTGTCGTAGAGGAAAAAAAACCTGTGGTCATTCTCTGACATTATCATGACTCATTCCTGCTTAAGGTTTTTATTCTACTGTGGCTGTTGTATTTGCAGATTCTGATAAATAAGGCCTGACAAGCAGTAAACTGATGTATAGCAGTGAGTCACAGCTGAAGCAACTGGTATTCTCAATACATCTCTGAAACACCTTCAGGTAACTGCAGTCTTGGAACTACTGATGTAAAGAAACTTCTCTGATTATATTTTTTTGATGGCCAGTGTTATGTTGTTATTGAATGTGTTGTGTTAAAGTCTCCTGAAGTTGTATTTTCAGGGGTGTAATGTTGGCTAATGTGCAGGTACAGAATCTACTGAGCATGTTAAGTAAAATATCTACTGATATGAGGATCTGTGAAGCAGTTACAGCTGTTAGAGACCATGTAAGTTTCCAGAGTGTATATGCAGCGTTTGTGAGAGAGAATATACGCAAAATTTGTCCAGTAATGGAATGGAGTATCTGCTTGTCAGTGCTGGCCTTTACTTAAGAAAAAGTCCATGTTTGTAAGAGGATTGTAGGAACACATACTCATTAATGGGAAAGTATACAAGAAATAAAACCTCAAAATATGGAGACAGTACAAAAATGTGAGGCTGAAAGCTTAAGTTGATTAGAGGTTCAGATAAATTGACATTAGTTATTAAGTAAAAGGAAAAAACCCAATAATTTTATTGTACTGTGTTCCTATTGGTCTTTAGAGAACATTTTAAGTGTCATCTTCAAACTATATTTGGAGTCAAGAACTATTATTATAACACTTTATACAGGACAAAACTAATGGAAGTGTGCTTATTTCAGTGGGAAGTTTTCTTTCTCTTCTTCAGTCAGTAGGATTTGATTCTGGAGCAGGCAGTTCTGGTGGTATTTTTGTTGCTCTCCAGTTACTGCAAACTAGTGTCTTATAGGAGTTGCTTGTTCAGCTCACACAATGTATTTTTGGGGAGGATCATGTTCTATTATACATATATTGTTATAGATTTAAAAATTTTACTCTGCAGTATATTGTGCCAAAGAACCTGGCAGCTGTTTAAGTCCTCCCTTGTGTGTGTGTACACACTGTTGAGACAAAGGCAGCAGATTCTAACAGGACTCAGTAAAGAGCCTTTTGTTCACTTAAAAAAAAAAAGACTAGCTAATCGTTTGACTCATCCCCTAGAAAACTATACCTGAAAGAAAAATAGTGCTTGTTCCATCATTGTTTCACTTTATATATCCTTTGTCAGAAATTCAGTAGCATAATGCCATCGTTACATTTATAAATACGGTTAGTCAGCTTTCAAGAAGCAAAACCAAATGTTTTTTGTTATCCCTCTGGCATCTTACAGAGAGGTGCTTAGGCTGCTAAGGGCTCTGACCTACCCACATCTCAAGCTGCTTCTTTTTTTGTCTCCTACATAATTTCCAGTACAGAGCTATTATGGCATTGTACAGATCAGCACAATAATAGTAAAAATAATTGTCTTAAGTAACTGAAGTGTTAATCTATACACGTAATATTTCAGGAAAAAAAAGACTGTCATTGGAAAAAAATGTCTCACAAGGTAAACTGAATTATAAATATCTGACATCCTAAGGTACACAGGAGATCTTTGCAGACATCCAAAATAGGCATTGCCTAAACTGGATATGAATGGAGAGAGACTAGGGCAGTTGGTAGTGTGTGTGAGAAATGATTGTGAATGTTATATTCCACATCCTGACATAATCTTTAACATAAAGCTATTTTATGTAGTGATTACTATGTAAATTACTTCTTATCCTGAAGATTTCTATTGTGCAGAAAATACATGAATAGTACAATTGAAGTAGGTATGTTAACAGTTATACTTATCCATCCTATGTTTATCTGCATCTTCATTATTGCTAGATATGAATGCAGCTAGGTCTGAGTTTAAACTTAAGACTTATGAATATCTTGATTATTTTTTTTAACAGTTTACAAAGCTTTGACTATCACTAAGATCTGCTCAATTAGAACAAATCCCATAGGCTGAGTGAGCCTCACACTCAGAATTATTGAGATGGAGAACGAATTTTGTGCAGGGATTGTTATAGGTTGAATGGATTTCTCTTCCAGCAATGATTAATCTAAAACATAAGGAGGTATCTCTAAAACACATTTTTTTCAGCCCATCTAAAAGATGGAAATTATTTATTTTGTCATATTCTTTCTTTTGACTTCTTGAAAAGTTATTTTTCTTCAACAGGCCTAATAATATATAGTTGAATGTTACTGTAGGAAGAATTCAGAGTCTTTACAAACAGAGGACCATACAAAAGGATTTAGAAAATAATATTTTGTGAAAATACCACCACATCTAGGGGAGCAGCTTTGTACTACAGCCACCATTCCTTTCCTGAAGGCAAAATTCTGAGGTGAAATCCTACCCAGATCTATTCCCAAGCCAACATTTCAGCCTTTGGCTTCGAAAACATCCAGAGCTTACATCTTGAGCCCTGCACAAATGAGAACGTCTTGTTGTCCTCTTGAAAGCACGGCAGTAGGATCTCCTTAGAGCCCCTCTTGCATGCTAGCTTCCCAAGGGGGGGTGGTACATCTCACTGGTAGATTTTACTGAGCGTATGGGTCCATCCTGGCCCAGCTGGGCTGTCTCCCTTTTTCTCTGGCAAATGCTACTGACTGCAGGCTTTCCCTCTTCATTGCACCCTACCATCCTGGTCCAAGCTATCTGCGTGTATGTCACTGTATGTGCATGTCCGTGCATCTCACTGAGCTGTCTTTTTCTCTACAGTCTTTTTCTCTAAATCCCACCGATACTAATAATTATTCAATCAAGTTTAGATAAGGTATAAAATTCAGTTGGTTTTTCACTCCTCTTAATTATCCATGCAGGCAGGGTCTTGCTTTGGTTCTCTGCTGCTCCTGGCTGATCTATTGTGCCTGTGATAAGGATCCCTTTGAAGCTGAATTGTTTGGATTTAAATTACCATGTCTTTCAAATAGCTTTAAATCCTTTAGCTGCACTGCTCTACTCCACTAAATATATTCTGTCCCTTGTCACCAAGGATGCTAAAACACTTCTAGAGGAGCCCATACTCACCTGTGCTAGCACATGGAGGTACAAAGGCTATCCAGAAACCGGGAGCAGGGGGGAATTTCTTCCTGCAACTGGCAAAGTAGTCTTTTCTTTGCGTTGTATCCATCACCATGGGCAGCTTTGTATGTGTCCCTGGCATGCTGATGCACATGGAGATAGGACTGCCAGTATCTTTCAGATGGCTCAGTGAGTACTGAGCTGCATGATTATTTTTTTTTCATTTTTTTTTTTTTTTTTAAATCTTGGGAATCCTGTTTCCATGAGAGATCCTTAGAAACACTGGGATCTAAATTTGAAGGTGATCCTCCCAGTTATTTAACTGGGGAGCTGGTTGGGATGAGCTGATATCAAATCTCCTTGGCAGGTGAGTTTTTAAAATGTTTTTTTCACTAGACAGCCTCTAATCTGTCTGGTTTTGGAGTGATAATTGCAGCTTGCCCATTTTGGCAAGCTGTCTTTGCTTTTGGTGAATTACATTTTTTCTTTTGAGGGCAAGAGCCCTACAGAGCAAATGCAGCATTTCCATGAATAGCATATGACCTGTGTCCCAGGTTTGCAAATGTCACTCACAATTAAGGCAGCACTGTACTTGACTGTATATTCACACTTTCTGTCTTTGTGAAATTTAGCAGTAGGCTGATCTGATTTTGATCTCTCACGATTGTTTTGTTTCCGTTTTATCTGTATGGAGAGTTAGGCCATGAAATAACACAGAGTTTCACTAAATAAGTTAAGCTTGAGATAAACAACATATTTTTTTTTGGTAGAAGAAATAAGTTAATGGATTCTTTTAGCACTGGGGTTTTTTTATAATGTGAAGACAAAAGCAGTGTTGTACCAGTTGGTACACTGACAGTACAGTTTTTTCAGTAAATAAGTGTTAAATGGAGCTGTCTTATTATGAGCATGGCAATTGTTTTAAAAGCTTTTCTGTAAGCTTTAGATTCTGATTTTCAGAATAGGTTTGCAATTAATTTGTGCTTTAGGGATAACTGCAAACTGCTTTTTAGATTAAGAGTAAAAAAGAAGTCTTCCTTGAAATATCTAGAATCCTAGTATATCAACGGATATATACAGGCAGCAGAAAATAAATGTGCAGATGGGGAGGCCTGAAAAAAACATCAAGTGCAGATCCTGAATTTATGCACATTTCTGACATTGTTGGATGAAAAATACTGCTCTTATCTTCTATGGGTAACCATGGCTACCGTGTGATGATTTTTTTTTCAACACGAAATTATACACAAGTGCAGGAGAGTGGTCTTGTCTCAGCTTGCACCATATGTATTTGGGTGATAAGGATTATAGTCAATGAATGTGGTTATCAGTGTGGCACATTTGCTTCTTTAAAAATAGGTTCAGATTTACATCTTCATGTCTCCATTAGTCTGTAGAGGGGAAATAGTACTGGATTTCCCGAAGTACTGTTACATGAGATTTAGGCCATCTTCTTTTGCATTAAAATACATGTATGCTATCTCCTTGTATTTGAGTCAGGGACTAAATGTAATTGGAGGGGGGAGGAGGGAAGGGGAGATTCAAAAAGCAACACAAACTTAATTATAAAGCATTGTAGCTTAGGTTTTGTGATGGTTCATTGCCATATTCTTAATTATCAAATAGTTATTCCCTGAAGACTTATATACATTTTAGATTAATATGCTTCCCTGCTTGGTCTGCTTCTCTTTTCATTCAGATTTTCAGCTTCCCCATGAACTTTGATGGAAGCAGAGATGAGCCATAAATTCCTAACCACTGAAATCTCTGTAACATTAGGAGGGTTTGTAGAGAAGCTGATAACTTATGCATGGAGCTAAGAATACATTTATGTTTATCTCAACAAGTGCATGAGTTGTACTCCAAGAATGGTGACTGTGAATCAAAAGCACTTGCCTTGCATGGGCGGTGAGGTAGCCTGCTGGATCCTTAATGCTGTCATCCTGGTTGCCAATCACTGTTCTGAGCAATGCTCTCTAGTATAGCAGCACATCACTAATATTGTACCTACTGACAGAGTAGAGATAGCTGCTGTATGGACAAACATGCTAAAATGGCAGCTTGTGATGTTAAAACCTTTATAAATTATTGGAATTATGTTTGCTTAGAAACATAATCATTTGGATTATGGTGCAAGTACTCAAACTTCTGGTAACGTTGCTTTTGCTGTGATTTCATAAACATCAGAATTTATACTTGTTCCCTTGCATTTATTGTCACTTTAAGGGGTTTTGTAACAAATAGTAGGAGAAAGGGTTTTTAAGCAGTATGTCAAGGAATGGATAGTTATGAAATGTTTTACCTTTGTTGTAACAAACTCTTTCTGCTGCAGCACAGCAAATGCTCTTTTTAGGTGTGATTTCTGAAATTAAAAAGGGTAATTTTGCAAAAGACATCAATGAAATGAATACAGGCAGCATGTTATAGGTCAGTACCTGATAGGTGAGTGAGCAATACAAACTGAAAGGAGAACTATGAAATTCTGGTGGATTGGGTGAAGGAGAAGGAATAATAGTAGTTTGTTATTTGAGACGGATTAAAGTTAGTTCGTGATTCACAGGCAGTAGGCTGGAAAAAGCTTTACAAAATTCAAGAAGCTTTCTGCAAATGTCTTAATATTAGTAAGAGGAGATTATTTTCAAGTAATTTTATAGTAGAAAAATCATGACAGAATATGCATTTTTATATAAATGTATACATGACAGGTATCTTTTGAACTCTTATAGTCTACGACTGACCTAGGTGATCGCTATGTTGCATGTTTTGGGCAGGATACCTGTTTCAGGCAATTACATCTTAACAAAAGTGAAGCTAATTCATAGAAATTTGTAACAAGGATGAAAAAGTAAGGAACATAACTGAGAGCACACAAAAATCATGCTACAGCTCGTGAGAAAGACCACAGAGTAAAGCTATTGACTTAACCTATAGCCAATGACAACGGGTACAAGCAGCACAAAGTTTGTATGGTAGGAATTTCACAAGATACTGTAGCCTAAGGATGAAAACGCTGCTGCATGATTTTATTTCTTTGTGAAAGTGTAAGTACAGAGCAAAACAGACTAAGAATGTGTGAAAATTGGAACCTGGGTCCAGCAGAGAAAAACATAGTAGCTGAAGATAGCCCTCAGAGTGGAAGAGTAGCGAGCGTCATTGTAGCAGAAGAAATCATTATACTGAGGAGTGTCTTATTTTCAGGAGGCAAGCGATGACTCACGCAGATGAGATAGCATATATGTGACATGAAAGCAGTTCAAAATGGCAAAAGTAAATGACTTGTCAAGCTCAGATTAGTATCAAATGCAATGAAAAATCAGTGACACGCAAGCAAACAGGAAATTGAATGCCAAAGATGTGCTAGGACATCAGTGACTGTGCTAGGCTACAAAGTCTTTCCTGGTAGTGGGCAAGAAAAGAAAGCAAAATTGTATGCAAAACCAAGCAAATTAAAAATGTGTGATGGCTTCCTTGTACTGAAGTAGTGGCTAGGAGCAGTGGTAGTGGTCCCAGCAGAGCAGTTCAACAGAGACGCCTCTGAACTGAAGACCGTGTCTGTGACTGAAAACCAAGGATAGAGTTTCTGCCGAATAAGAGGAGAAAATAGCTGATGTTGGAAGCCATTGCTCGTACCCCGGAATGCAGAGGTAGCCAAACGCTTGCCTGCAAGTCGTTCCGGGCTGCTGTCTCTATAGAAGTGCTATGACTCACAGGGACTTTTGGGAAACATTGTCAGACAGTGACACTGTGACCACCGTAAATTGGGCAGACAAGCAAATTGGCAGGCGGGCTGTTTCAGATAATAGACTCTAATTTTCTTACAGGGAGCTTGTCCATGAATAGGAATTTGGCCATATTGCGACATCAGTTTGCCATGACCAATCAAACATTTAAGTAACTATTATTATTTTTTAATGGTCCTCCTCAAGAAAGCTTTTAAAAGCAAAGAAATTACATTGCA
This sequence comes from Tringa tobata, assembly GCA_033628505.1. Taxonomy (NCBI): domain Eukaryota; kingdom Metazoa; phylum Chordata; class Aves; order Charadriiformes; family Scolopacidae; genus Tringa; species Tringa tobata. The sequence continues at coordinate 2,997,336 of JAHREE010000128.1, forward strand.
GCCAGTTCATCAAACACTCCCTTAGTAGCTTTCGATACAGTTCTTCACAGCCTCACAGGGAAACTGATGCCTTACGGTCTAGACAACTGGTCTGTGCTGTGGGTGGGGAACTGGCTGGGAGGCTGCACCCAGAGGGTGGAGTCTTTTCAGACTGGCACCCTGTCACAAGTGGGGTTCCCCAAGGATCCATGTTGGGCCCAAAGCCCGTTCATGAATGATTTGGATGATGGGATCAAGTGTAAGGAAGTTTGCTGATGATACCAAACTAAGTAGGGAAGTGGACACTTAGGAAGGGATAGCCACCCTGCAGGAAGACCTGGTTAGGCTGGAAGACTGGGGTAACAAGAATCTTACGAAGTTCAACAAGGACAAGTGTAAGGTCTCACCCCTGGGAAAACGTAATCGAGGAGTGCAGCACAGATTGGGATCTACCTGTCTGGGGAGCAGCTCTGTGGAAAAGGACAAGCTCAATATGGGTGAACAGTTTGCTGCTCTGGCAAAGAAAGCCAACAGGATAAGATCATAGAATGGTTAGAGTTGGAAGGGACCTTAAAGATCATCAAGTTCCAACCTCCCTGCCATGGGCAGGGACACCTCCCACTAGAGCAGGTTGCTTGAAGCCCCATCCAGCCTGGTCTTGTACACCTCCTGGTGTTCCAGCTTCTCTGGGCAACCTGTTCCAGTGTCTCGCCACCCTCACAGTAAAGAATTTCTTCTGAAGATCTAATCTAAATCTCCCCTCTTTCAGTTTAAAACCATTATCCCTTGTCCTATCACTGCACTCCCTGATAAAGAGTTCCTCCCCATCTCTCCTGTAGGCTCCCTTTAGGTACTGGAAAGCCATTATAAGGTCTCAGCAGAGCCTTCTCTTCTCCAGGCTGAACAATCCCAACTCTGTCAGCCTGTCTCCACTGGCAATTAGAGGTGATTCCCAAACAGAAGAAAAATACCTTAAGTTGGCTACCCCCAGGAAACTATTATCTTTCCAAATGATACCTGAAAGAGACTGTTTGGATCATATTATTACTTCTAAACGTGATGTAGAAGGAATCATCTATATTGAACAGGTAAATCTTTGTTAATTTTAGACATCTTTAAATTGTTGCAAACTAACTTAACAAATCTACCTGCTGCAGATAGAGGAGTCACTGGTGAAATATGCTAGTTTGGTGAAAAGATTGCTCTGCTGAGTGGTCATCAGAAAAACACAGAATAGATGGTTACAAGAAACTTACAGGAAGCAGTGAATGACTTGAAAAAAACCAAAAACAACAAAAACCAAAAAACTTTGCATACCCAGAACCACTATCATGTAACCATGTTCTTTTCACAAGAAAACATTTGATTTTGAGGTAAGCCAAAAAGCACAGGTTATTTTGTAAAACAGAAAGGCATGACTGAGCAGGTCTCTTAACTCAGAGGAAAAGACCCAGGTTCTTATTTTTAGAATTTTTAACTTTTATTTTTATATGTATAATGATTGATACTGTAAGATCGTATAATAGAATATTAAATACGTAAAAAGATTGTTCTTTTAATGATTAATTTGGCAAATTCAATTAAATATGGCTGGAGAGATAATAGATAGCTTCATAATGGAGGACACAGGAGGATACATATGGGGAGATTAATATCTAGAATCTTGGAAGATGTGAAGTGCTCAATGAGAAATGATTATATCCCTGAGGTAACAAATATTACCTGGATGCTGAACTGTTTCTTGTCTCATGCTTAAACACAGGCCTCTTGCCTTGCTTGTCTTCCTTTGATCCCAATTTATCTTCGATTTCAGAAAATCCTCCCGTATCACTTCCTTGTGGTTCTGCTTTTTCCTGTCTGTGGCCTATAAAATCCAGGCTTTTTTTGTCTTTTGCTTGGATTTTTTTTTTTCCTTTCTGCTTCAAATTGAATTATCTTCTCTTCCTCACTGTGGTTTAGGTGAGCTATACCCTGTTTTCTCTCCGTGTTTTGCAACAGCCTCAGGCTTCTCTCTTATGCTCTCTTCTAGATGCAAATCCCTTAGCTCTTCTTTGTTTTCTTCTTTGCAGTATTTGTCTTTCCTCTTGTTCCCTTTCTTCATCAGAGTTTATTTCCCAGATGCCCAGGATTCTACATCAGAGTTGTTTTCACAAACGTTTGTCACGTGTTTTATGTCTTCTGTTTGCCCTTTTCTAGTTGCTTTTATCTGGGGCTTTTGAGCTCCTGCTTATAGTGTACGGACTTTCTCTTCTGCAGTGACTGAGCTGGAAAGGATGATTTTCAAGGGCTGGTAAATCTGTTTTTCCTCTTTGAAAATGACTCAGGGGGTTGAAACTTTGTGGACCTGCACTCTAGTAAGAGGCTGTGCAAATAAAATAGAAGAGTTTCCATCCTTTAACTTGTTGTGGTATTAGAATGGGATGAGAATTTGCTAAAATTTTCTGGGGAAGGGAAAGAAGTCAAAGATTTAAATAACATGAAGACAAGTCATATTGGAATGTTTTTTGTGTTTCTTAACACCTGCTAGCTCACCTTCACCTTCCTCATGATGATTCTGAGAGCTCATGAAGTCACATGTTCCATCTTACCTGGCTCAGTCTAGTGGCTTTAAGGAAACAGGTTGCATTATAGTGAATATATATTTGGGAGAACTGAGCCTGTGCTAACAAGCAGTTAGGTCACCCTGAATGGTAAAGAATACTTGGCTCTGTGTCAGGGAAGAATTCCCTCCTGTTTTACCTAATATTTTGGCTATGGAGAAGGTCAGAGAATAAAGTTACACAGTCAATGATTAAACAATTCCTGAGTGTTTTGTCTGTTGAAGCCTACTTGGTAATAGGCTTAAAAATGTAAGGGAGCTGATGTATGTAGGATATTGTGGGAGGTACTGTTTGACATCTGCTGAGGGAATATTATGCTTTTCCTCTAGGTTTTGTGAATGACATTCTGCTTATGGAGGCGGGACTGTGAGATAGACTTTTAAGGATTGCCACTGATAAGCCTGAAGACTTCGTGAGGGGGAAAAGTCCATAACTGAGTTTGTCACATCCCCATAGAAGATAATTGTCTCAAGTAGCTCAGTGTGATCATGTATTGCTTCCTTGCAGCTATCCCAGATGCAGAACCTTTGGTCTTCCTATGCCTTCAGATGTGCTCGGGTTGGAGTTTCACAATCATTTCAACTAGATTTGGCTACTGTTGAAAAAGGCAGTTTTGCCTTTACTCTTCTTCCACTTCCCAGCCACTCATTCCTGTCTGCCTTACACTGTTACTACTGTTTGTGCATTCATTGGCTTGGGTGAAGGAACTGATCAGGATGAAAGAGAATGATATTTTTTTTTTCTACTTAATTTATGGTTGATTGATTTATTGCTCCAGCTCAGTGCACACCTCAGGTGCAGAATGGAGGGCAGGAAGGGAGGACACAGCCCCTTGGATTTATTTTTTTTTTTCTTTTTTGGAGGACACGGGGGGAGCATGGAGGGGAATTCATTTTCAGGCAGGTTGAAAATAATTGCAAGATCTCACCATTATTCTTTCTTCTTTCCTGATGGTGAAATCATGTGGGTTTCTTTTGGGGTTTTTCCTTTGGAGCTTCTTAAGTGACAGCTTAATACTGCAGACTGCTGCAGTCAGTTGTGTTTGACACGGTTGCGATATGTGCAATGTACAACACTCAGAATTTTTGATTGCTTCAGACAGCTCGTTAGAGGTGATTGCCAGTAGGATTTCTGGGCCTACCCCAATCAAAGTCAAAGGAAGAGCACCAGAATGATTCTTTCTGCTGGAAAATGGTATCCTTGCCATGTATAGCTGTTATCAGTGTCTCAAGTAATCAAGTAATATAGTAGCACCAAAACCAATATAAAATAGCGTTAATAATGAAAATATCTGAAGCTTAGATTATTTTTTTCCTATCGTTAGCACTTGTACATTCTGAACTTAGAGATAAGCCACAATATTATTAAAGAACTACTTCAGGTCTGTAACTACTGAAAAGACATCAGCTATATAGCATTGTCCATGAGTTAAGGTTAAAAAATTTACTGTTGTATGTGATATGTGCCTTCCCTGATGTATCCATTTAGTAAATGCCAAGTGTCTGCAAGAGCTACTTGTATATAAGCAGGATTTAGTGGCATGCAATAACTGTAAAATAAGCAGAAATGCTTTTTTTTTTAGTATGGGTTTAAATGAATGTAGCAAGATGAGTAAATAGAATGTATAATATTTAATATCTATAAATATATAGCGAATTGTGTTTAAAATCATGTGCCTCTTCTTTCAGCTTTTGAGTGGAACATTCTTTCCTATATGACAGTTTCAAAACATCCTTGTGTTACTGACCTTAGTGTCTACATTCCCAGTCTTACAGCGGCTCCTCTGAATTCATTAGAATGGCTTTGTATGGCTCACTCTCCCTGTAGAAAGGACCCCATGAAACTGGTCCTGCCAATTACTGTTGATCCTGTGAAATGTTGGCACAGGAAGGTGATGTCTTCTTTTAGTGAGACTGCTGAAAATGCATTTCCCTCAGTTCTAATCCAGGGTAGTTAATTTCTGTCTTTTCAAGTTTTGTTGCCTGTAACTTGTCCTAATAAATTGCAGAGAAGCAGTATTTGTTAGCTTACCCAGCTTAAGTCTGTTTAACCACATTTGAATCTTCTGCTTCAAAATACATAGTGTAGAAATTCCTTTCTAATTGTTCCTGAACTGTGTTTAGACTAGAAAAGGCTAAAGCAAAAACACATTAATGATCCCACTTCTGTCGGTTTGTGATTACAAAACGCGAATTGGAAGCAGCTGAGATATTCATATGTGAACAGTTGTTGAGCATCGCTGCTCAACGATGTCTTTTTAATAATGTTCACTTTCTGCTAACCTGTTGTATTCACAGCAAGGTTTCATCACTGAGATGGACAAACTGTGGAAATGATTTAACCAAGTCATAGTTAAGTAAGCAGCTTAGAGAAATGCAGACTTCTTGAAATCTCATCGTTACTGGTGGTCCCCTCTATACGCTGTTCAGCTCTTTGAGCACAGCAGCTGTGCCGTACCCCAGCATCCTGTTGAGATAAATTCTCTGCACCACTGCTTCCATTCCTGGTACATGACACTGAAAGCTCATTTAAGTGGCAAAACCAAATCAATTTGCCTTTACCACTACAAATGTAGGTGTTTTACCCTGGTCCTATTAACTTCTGTGGATGTTGCAATGCCGTATGTGACTTAGAAAATTATACTGGCAAAATTAGTGGCTTCTGGGAGAAGATTGATTGGAATTTGACCCTGCTCAATCTTGTACTTCTGCTATTTTCCATGACACATCCTGCAGTGCCTTTAAACAAAGGAATCGGTGGGTACTGAGTTAGGTAGGAAACGAATCTACCAAGGTATCGATGGATACCTGCAGAGTGTACAGGTGCGCAGACACGTTTTCTGTAATTTATTGTATTAATTCAGTATGTCCAAGTGGTAAAGGGTTTTTGTAATTTATTGTCTTAAAATGTTCCCCAGTTTGAAATATTTCAGCAGTCGCCCAGAGATTGAACAAACCTGATGTACTGTAGGGGCCTCAAGCATGATTCTTTTCCTCTGTGCCAGCGGCTTCTGGTTAAACAAAGAAGTGTTGAGTGAGTGAAGGACGTCATGTCTTGTTTAGGCAAATATTGATGGATTTTATGGAAGGAGAAATCAAGAAATTATGCTGTCTGTAAGAGGTGGAACAGGGGGCGGTTGTATTGTCTTGCAACTTGTGTTTGTAAGGCTTAGCTTCCTAGTGAGCCTCTGCCACTTCTGTCCAGGTGCCTTTATTTGTACTGCAAAGGGCATGAGCTCAGTAACTGCAGGGCAGTGTTTGGCTTCAGCACCAAAGAAATCTTCTGATTGTACTTTGCTTTCCAAGATGCTTAGACAAGAAAAGATTTTGGCAGCTCAGTTCATTCTGGAACGGGTATTTGATTTGCAAAGGAGTAACTTTAACTGTGGATGTCAGGCTTGACGCTGCTGTCTTCTCTCTCTCTTCTGCCCCCCCTTTTTAAGGGGGCAAGCTGTCCTGATCAGAAGGCTTGAGCTCAGGACGGCTGACTGCAAACGCTTGAAGCACTTGAACTGCTTTGTTAGCTGCTCTTAGTATGTGTAGCTGTTGTCGGATAAGGAATCCAAATGGCATAGAAGACTTTTCTCTTCGTGTCTTGAGATACCATTTTCTTTTTTTAAGGTACTATTAAAGGGAGAGACCAAAAGTATTGGAAAAACTTCAACTGAGTTGCAACTCGAGAATTGTTACAACTGAGATGTATTTTATTGATATCCGAAAAAATTAGAGAGCACTATTTGGAGAACAGGATTTGTCCAACGCTTTAATTAATATCATGTAGCTTCTCTGTTAGTATCATAGCTACACAGTTTAGTTTGACTGTAGGATCATGCTAATTGTGTAATGCTGTGGGGCAAGGTAATAGTAAATAGCTTATTTGCTAGATAAAAAATAGAGTTACAAAACAAGAGAAACTGCTTTGCTCTTACGAAATGGGGCAAAACTTCTCAACTCTGATTTGCTAAGGAGCAGAAACTGACAAAGGCAACTTGGCAAAGGCAAGCCACTGAAATGAAGTCTGGTATTGGTGTACAGTAATGCCTTAGCTCGCTTTAGTGGAACAATTTTTAAAACCTTTCAGTCACAAATTGTTTTGGAAAAGTGCTACATGTTTTCTCACTTTTTAAGAGAACCAAAGCCTGAAGATTAGGTCTTTATAGCAATGGGGATTAGGCTAGTTGCAACAGAAGTATGAGACAGAAAAATTTGGTATTCTTTTTTCCATGCAAGTAATATCCTACCAGAGGGATGAATTAGGTTTTAATCTATATCATGTTTTGTCACTGAAAATGAGTAGCCTGTACAAAGAATGTGCTTCCTTGCTGCTTTTCTCTGCCCCCTTTGAAATAGTTCAGGTTTTGGGGACCACAAGCTGAAAAATGCTGCTTTGTGCAGGCACAAAGTGTTTTTCCCTTTCTGTTTTTAAAAAAATGTAGAAGTCCAACCATGGAAAACTTCCACCTAAGAACCTGCATTAATAAGACATTGAGCAGTTAAGCTTGATCAGCACCAGCAGAATGAGATGACATATTGTCTTGAAAGAATGATGTGATTTGCTGTAGTTCTCACAGTCATCATGTAGCTGTGAAATGCTTTGATATTTAGATCCTCGTTTGCCTGTGACTTGGTTGTTACCAGAATCCAGTTCTTATTTTGGGACATCACAAATGTGTTACAAAACTGTGAACATCGGGTATGGAGCTTCTATACTGTATTGTGTTGCTGTGCTGGCCTGGACTTTTCTCTGACTTCTCATTCTTTTCTTTTCCTCTTACTCTTTTTCTTTTCCTACTGTGAGAATGTGCTGAGTGTGGGGTTGCAGGGAAGGGTGCATCCTGGAGGGGAACCCATGCAGAGCCTCTCTGCTGCTCTGGCACTCCTGTGCTCTGTTGTGCAGGTGAGTTAAATGTGGAGACAGCAGTGGAAGAGGAGGAAGCCCGAGTGAGCAAGACTGATGGTTGATGGCTGTGATTTGACATGTATGTTTCTCAGAAAACACACTTTATATTCCCTGTAGACTTTACTCCTATGAAACCTTAGGGGCATGTGGCAGTCCCACTGCTTTCCAAGTGCAGAATCCACATGAGACACTTCATGTGAGTAACACTTTGAAGGCCTAGGTTTCACAGGACAGCTGCTACTGTTTTATGGCTTGGGTGCAGAGAATCTAGGTTTGATCTAGACTTACAGGTTTAAGTGTTTTTCTTTTTTTCAGCTGTACTTCAAAATACCAGTATTTTTATGGGAATTGGAAGAACCTGCATGCTTAAGGCGAGCCTATGCTGGTCTCTCATCTTGATACCTCAATTTTGTTCCCTTTAAGCTTTACAACTGAAGTGCTGTTACTCCGCTAGTGCTAAATCTTATTACTACTAAGCATTGCAATGGACAGTCAAAATGCTATAGCATTTGCTTTTGTATATAAAGAAATTTGCTGAAAATAGATACTGAATAATCCAGTAAAATTAGTGATTACACATAATGTAGAAATGATCTAGATGCAACTTGATCAGAGAAGTCACCATGAAAATCAAGGGTTTTTCTCTTCAAGCAAATTCAGAGAAAAAATGCTGTGAACAAATATAACGGTTAGATAGCACTCAGGTCTTCGGGGAAAATGGCCACATGTTTGTTATAACCAGTGTTTTCTGTGAGTGTGCTTTTTTGCCTGAAGACTTCTTTTGCTCACCAGAAATGTCAGTGAAAATGATGTAAATTGACAAGATGCAGCAGTATAGCCTGTAGTTTACTGAGATGATGGTTAGGGTAATACATCTTCATTTTTCATTGTGGGACAAGATACAGTGAAATATTACTGGCTGGATTAATGGTGAGTGGAGATGTGTGTAAAATTCCGTCTTCTGAAATGCCTCAGCTCTTGTTTGGCTTTTTAAAGTGCCACCAAAGACCATGCTATCAGCTGTCTTGGTTTGGAGATCTGTGTAATAGGGATTCATGGGCTTGGCCGAGGCTAGTTTTCTCTTAAAACCCTTGCTGCAGAATTCCCCGTAGCTCCACAAATATCTCAGGGAAGGTGGGCATCAACCCAGAAGGATTTGCTTGTCCAAAGAGTGGCCAAGGTTTGTCAGCAGAAGGGCTTTTGAGTTGTAGACAGTCACTGATTATACAGGTTGGCTCCACAGGTAGATAAGGACTTGTGGCAGAATGGTAAATCAGCAGTTTTTCTGAGTTTCTTCATGCTCCAACTGCAAAGCAGCGTGCTTAATTTTAGGGCTCTTGCTCAACTTTTGGGCTGGATACCAGTTTAGCACCTGGTGAAGTGGTCAAGCAGTTGGTGCAGTCTTTTACAAGTAATAAGGGTTTTGGATACTACGGTCACTGTCTTGTGAGAAAGGAATATTCTTTTCCCTTTCTTCAGATTACTTTGCTGTAATTCTTAAACCCGTCATGAATAATGTACCCTTAGTCTCGTACTCTGTAAATGCCCACTGATAAATAGGTCCGAGCTTGCAAATAAGTTCACCTCTGGCTATCTCATCTTCCTTTACTGAAATGAAACGTATGTTCCTGTAGGAAGAGATTGGAAGACTTCTGCTCCGTTCTTTTTCAGAGGTTGACTGTTTTCTTTTTAGCTGGTGGCTTTCAGTGCATCATTATTTTCATCTGTGAATGGGCAAGAGGCTATTTGTCTAATCAGGATTTTTGTGCTCTTCACTTAACTTTGCAATGTGTTTTATGCTTTGAGATCTTTGGACTGTATCCTTTGTTAAAACTCACAACATTGTGAACTGTTAACATACTGTATCTAGTGCTGTGTAATACACCATGAGTTTCAGGTAGCTGTGTGCAATGAAAAACATGAATGGCTTGGAATTCAGCCTACTTTTGGTTTGGTTTTTGGTTTTTTGTCTTAGCATTGCCAGCATTTTTTTTACTGGTTTTTTTTTTTTTTTTTTAAGGAATACTTAGTAAATATATTCTTGAGAAGCTTCTTTCATTTCTCTAAGTGGAGAGTAGACAGAAAATCCAGTAAATCAGTTCTAACTCTGACAGCTAGGATACTAACCTTTTAATTTTCTGTGCAGCTATACATATATGATTAAACCTGAGTAGACTAATCTTAAAAAAAAAAAAATGAAAAAAGATTGAGGTCTGCTGGAAGCAGGTACTAGGAGGGGAAGTGTTCTTTGCAGTCTTTAAAGTCTGTAAATGTAACACAAAATTTAATGAACTGGATCTTAGGATATATAGCAATATAAGTAGGTCCAGTATATTTTTGCAAGCTTTGCCGAAAATGATGTATATGTTTAGGTTGTGTTGTAGTGTTGCTGAGTTATTAAAGCCTTCAATAAACAGATCTGTTGCTAAAGCACTTCAAAGACAATTTCAGGAAACCCTTTTTGCTCTTTATCCATGAACTGTCAGTTCATGGAAGTTATAGAAACAGACGAAAGAGGAAGGAATAGCATTGTGAGAAGAAAAAGAACACTTGAATTAGTTGAAGTGGCTTGATGAGAATATTATCATAATGTTATATGAAATATAAAAGAGCCAAGGGTAATTTGGAAAATTGGGTAATATATTCTCGTGATTAGAAATAAGGAAATAGTGGGGAGAAAAGTTGCATGCAATTACATACTTGTTTAGAAATGTAAGGATTTTTTTCTTTAGAGCAACCCATTTTTGCCCCCCTGTGGACAGAAAATGCATGGTATGATTAATTTTTTGTTTCTTCAAAGGCTGTGGGAGAGGCTGAAATCAGTGAAAATGTAAGCTATTTACACAAATTCGGAACCATAGGCTCTGTAGCATTTAAAATATCATATTTGCAGTTGGCTGGTTTTATTTTACATTGCATTGGCAAAAATCCGAGAAATTTTTTGCTGTTCTCAGTAACTGCTTCAAAGCAGCTCTCTCTTCAGTCCAATACAGAGGGCAATTCCCTGCCGTGCTCTTCTCAAGCGTGTGGTAGAACTGTCCTTGGAGGTCCAGGTTAAATGCTGTCTTTTCTCTTCTTCTTCCTTCTACTTACATTTAAAAAAAAACCAACCCACAGTCAACCAAGAACACCACCCCACCCCCACCCCCGACAAGAACAACAAAAAAAACCCAAACCAACCCCTTCCCCTCCAAACCCCCCAACCTGTAAAATGGAGTAGGAATCATTGGTTAAGTGTGGGCTTTTTTGCCATGCCTGGCTTCCTGTGCTGACTGGGGACCAGATGTGATTATCCTGTATCCTACTGTGCTGACTGTGTATTAGCCAGAGGTTTCACTAGGCAGGGGAAAGAGTCAGGCTACCCGTTTGAAAAAGTCATAACAAGTACTCTTTATTGAAAAGTAGCCTGGTGGTGAATTAACTGTGAACAGTGTTGTACAAGCAAGGGTGTTCTCGAGAGCCAGTGCTGACCACAGGTGTGTGCAACAGTTTCTGCCATGCACCTCCTACCTGCAGTGCAGAGCTGGGAAGGCCGGGGGTCTGCTCCCTGCCTGCTAAGGCACGCTACTTTTGCATGTCTGGATTACAGTCCCTGCCCTATGCAAGTGCAGTTTTCTGGGTTTACTGCTGTTGAATGAGTGCAGACTTCACCCTGGTCACCCACAATGTTCCTGTACTGCAGTTCATTTGTTTTACAGCAATTTTAACTCTTTCCCATTTATCTGCAGGGCATTCAAGTTCATGTTTGCACATGAAAAACAGAGTTACTCTGAGGCAGTCTCAATTTGTCCGTCTGGCCTTGTGGACATGATAAAAATATGAAGGGGGCAATTGGGCTTGAGGTTCAGAAATCTTAAAGTCTTATGTGTTGTAAACACACTTCTGCGCTGGCACTGGTAGCCTCATTGCTTGTAGCCTTCTCCCCAGATCCCAGCCACAGCAACAAAAATTTTCTGTACTCATAACACTGTCCATTCTGATCCACTCGTTGGGTTGCTGTCCCTTTACTGAGTTACTTCTCAAACTGACAGGGGAGTGTTGGTTGCAAATGCTATCCTGACAGATGTCTCTGGTTTTTTCTTACTAATCGTCAGCAGACATGATCCCAGTTTTGCATTTTGCCTGAAAGCAAAGGGACCTTGGACAACAAGGGGAGGACGCATCCTGCCTTTGTTAGTTTTTCTGAAGTGTGGAAGAAGTGCTACAAAAATCAGTGACAGTGGAGCCATGGTTCTGGGGAAAATATCGCACTTCTTATTCTGATACAATTCCCGTTTATTTGTTTCTAAGCACATTGAGAATACTGACGTTTGAGTGGATGCCATTTGAGGCACATCTTTCAGTCCAATCTGAATGATGAGAAAATAGTGCTTTCTATGATTGTTTTTGGTTTTAGACCATTTATCTATATTGATCCACGTAAACTACTCAATTTCATCAGCAGGCTTGAAGGGAAGAGCACTGCTCAATCACCAATAGGCTATCTCCAGTTAAAGATAGATCCAGCTCATCTCAATTTGTTAAATTTAACGTTTGCAAGTATTGATGATTATAGCCATTCTTGTAGTTTTGGATAGATATTTAATACTTCACCATAATTATTATGTATATTCTCATAATAAACTAAAGTTCTTTCCATTCATTGTTTAAACTTTTACCTCTACTATTGCTGTATCACAGCAACTGTATTGGTATCTCCTGAAATGTAAGTGCTGCTGGCCATTATTTTGGGGGTTTGGTTTTTGCTTCCTTCTTGTGGATGATTCATTCCCATCAAAATAGCATGGCAGAGCACCGAAACATCCTGTGTGATCGATGCCATTTGTCTTGGGATGATCAATTATAGTTAATAGGAAGGGAAAGAAAAACTCTCTGGACCAATCTACAGATAAAAACTGAATGAAAATTAAATGGAATAATGTGTTGTTCCAGATGGCACCTACAGTTCAACTCTTTTGCACTTTTTTTAATACTTACAATACAAAGCAGGATGGTGGTAAGAAAAACATTTTTATCAATCTGTCCCAGCAAGGACTGTAGTAATGAATTCCTAGTTAAAAAATGCAGTTTTGGTCATAATCCTAGCTAGAACAAAAAATCTTGTGAGACACATTCCTGTTTTGAGTAGATGACTTAAATCAGCTGGGAGCACAGGATTTCTGTCCCAAGCAATTTGGTAACTGGGAAGCTGAGATGGGGATAAGAAATGCCACAGCAATTCCAACCCACAAAAGCAGAGGTCAAAAGGAAATGTCTTCTCTAGCCCTCTGGAACCCTGGAGCTTAAGCCCTGGGCAGGCAGTCACAGCTGGTGAAGCTGGCTTGCAAGCAGCTTGAAGAAGGTTAGCAAATTTCCAGGGTTAAAAAAAAAAAAAGCAACCAAACAAACCAGGCTTCAATATATATATATGTCTTGTAGCAAGTATTCCAGCTGGATCACGGAGTCCCGTCCTCATAGGCAATCATAAAAAAAGAAGTGGGATGCACCAGTGAGTGTGCACCTGAAATACTTATAATTGTTTGATTACACAGAACTCAAAAGTGTTGAATAGTCTTCTCATACAGTGTCTCATGCAAAAAACTGCATAAACCAGTGTTCATAAATGTTCAGAACTGGACTGAAGCAGAATGGTATCGTAATATCTGTACTACAGAATGGTATAAATTATATTAGGCATTACACCAAAGTAGATTTTGGTGTTCAAACATCAGTATTTGGTTTTGGTGGCATTTTGGTATCTAACACTAAATGGCTGTTATCCAGCCTACTGGAAGGCTGACTATCAGAGTGCACAACGATATGGTCTCAACGTCATTTTGGTTAAAACAGCCAACTAATAAGCATGGATGCTGTTCTCCTTCCAATGTCACATTATCCCATCATGACTGTCAGACTTCACTTGTCAAACTATCGTTCAGGCATATTTATATTATGCTTTGTTCCCGTACAGACATCAGCAAGTCTGGCAGTCATTTCAGACCCTGCAGCTACTCCTCTCTGGTGAAGATATCAACAACAGAGGTTGTTGCAGCATGCAGTCTGATGTCTGTGCTGTGTAGCAAATAGTCATATTATTTATCAAAAATAAAATTATTTTCTACTATAACTAAAGGAAAGTTCTGTGTGACTGTTGTTATAGAAACAAAGAATATCAGTATGCAGAACTACTGCATATGTCTGACGCTGGCCAGAGGTGGAGAGTGATGGTATCATTTTAAGAAAATTTGTCCACAACAAATCTGTTCCCTTGTGCCATCTGCTGCTCTGTAACAATGAGATGCCTTTAGCTGTTATGCCTGGCTACCTGTAGCTGAAGTTCACAGAAACAAGTAAAAATACTGGTGTAGAAATGCTGAAGTTCTCCTAGACCATAGCAATCCAGTTTTTTAGTTGGTCTTTTAGTCTGAATAGTTTATTTTGCAATTGGTTTTCCTGTCGTAAATATCCGAGCTTTGTTTTTTCTACTATTTTTTGCAAGGATTTTATTTTTCAGATTTCAGATTTGACTTTGTGTATGATAACCTGTTAACTCGTATTCCATAAAAGACATTCAGTGCTTTAGATAACCAACGTGTTTAAAAGTTCTGTTCATTTTTTCCAATGTTCCAGTCTCATGAATTCCAAGTAGAGCAAAACATTAGGCTTGAAACATGCTTATTTTGTTTAGAGCTGCTTGCACAGAAAGTGAGTCTCTTTAGAAATGGACACAAACTCTTGATTAATCTGTTTTCTGTCTTGCACTATTTCCACGGTTTCTTATCGTTTTAATGCAGTGAGCTGTGACAGTCTGCTTTTCAAACAGAGTTCGGGGATAGAAATTTATATTTTCAATTTTAAGTCCTAGAAAGAAAGTCAAAGCCTATGATTGCATTCAATCATCCGTTTTGTAGCTTCTTGCCTTTTCTGAGCGTAGCCTGTGACCTTTCTGTTTGGAAAGGAGTGAACTGATTCAGCTGCATCTCTCTGCTGTTTATTAGTTGCCCTTAGCTGCCATGCACCCTTTCCCCTCTCCCCCTTCTTCTTAATAAATTCAGAATAGACTTCTGTGTAAACTCTGACTGTAGGGTTTCAGATGCTTAATATATTAAGAATCTCTGAAACATCTTCTGGTTGCTATTGTAAGCTTGCAATGCTTTTCTTGAGAGTCAAGGGTGTGAAATGATGGTTTTGTTTTAATCCTGCTCAATATAAAGTTGAACATATTTACGGATATAAATATCAAGAGACAACATTTGTGAAAATTCCCCAAAATGAATGTGAAGATGGGTTATCAGCCTCTTTCTGTCATTTGCAGTTAAAGGTTCTAAAAATGTTGTGCATCTACTTTACATTGCTTGTAGTTGTAGAAATTATTTCCTTCTCCCTGGATTTTTGCAGCCTTTTCTGTGTCATCTTTCATGTTCTACAAGCTCTCTTGTATTTAATATTGGGACTGATTTATCCATATTTTCCTCTTGTTTTCCTGGGGTTTTCTACTTTCAAGGCTTGATTGTGCTTGTAGTGGCTTATTTTGGAAACAATAACATCAAATGCTGCAGGTTTTTTGGTTTTAATCAAATGCTTTATTTTATCTGTGAGGCACACTTTAATTATAAAGATATAACCCTAAGAAGTTTAAATGTTTTAGTCTTTCAGTTATGTTTGTGGCTTAGATCCTTGTTCATCAAGGATGCTGCTTGGAAGGCAGATGAATAGACTTTGCTCTTGAATGAAATTAGTGTTATTTCCTCTTGCCACCTGCCCCCTCAAACATTTGGCTCCAACACTACAGCAAAGCCCAGGAGGCCAGAGACCAGACCTTATGGCTGTCCTCTGAAGGCACAAACCATGTCACTAACATCTTGTGAACCTGATGATTGCACTCAGCTTTCCTCTCCGACACTTTAATAAATAAAAAAAAAGGCATTTCATTGCAATATAGCCAGCCTTTAAAAAGAAAATAAAGCAATAGAAACTGACTTTACACATTTTTTGTAGAAGAACATGAATCATTTCTGTCTTGGTTCTTAACAAATCTTGACAAAATTTATATTTAACTAATGATGTTTTCCATATTTCAGTTTACTGAGTTTCGTGTTTTCTCATGGTTTCTTTTAGCTGTGTTCACTCAAATGCTGATTACTCCTTATTCGTTGTTTATCTGCAATCTTGATCAGCTGCTTTCTTTACTGCTTTGTAATAGAAGAACCATTAAATGAAGCTGAACATGATAACAATAGTTGTTTTCATCTATGCCAATTTCTAGAACTGGCTTCCAGATTTTTCGCAGTTTACCTTCTTTCTCTTTCCTGGCCCATATATAGAGGTGTTTTATAACTTAAAAAAAAGTTTCTGATAGGTTTTTCAGACATTATAACCACTTGATATAGTGGGTTTTGTAGCTGCCCCTTTAACTTTGATCCTTTAATTTTAATTAACCGTTTAATTTTGAAAAATTTTGGGTATAATGTGCAAACGTAGATTGATACATACATATAACCATTTAAAGACATATTCATATATGGGACAAGTTAAAAAAAGATAAAGTTTGTTAATTGGGTGGGCTTTTTGCATTGCCAGATGCTTTTCTCAATAAGCGTTTCATTAAAAGCAAGTGACATTTCTGCAAAAAAACCCCGCCTACACCTAATGGATATGCCTTAATAACCAGGTGTTTACGGGTTGGTGAGGCTTGTCATATAATCTCAGTGGATTGGCAGTTCCCTCAGTTATTAACAACCTTGTCTGAAGAATTTTATAGACAGCATTAACTATTAAATGCTGCTGGAAAAAGTTTGCTATATATATATATATATATGAAAACAGTGGAGGTTAGTTTTTCTTCCCTCGTTTCTTCCTCTCAATGTGTTAGTTCCTTTTTTAGTTAATTTATTGTATATAAAAGTAACAGTGAAAGTTTATCTTGTTTTATGTAGTTCAAACCAAACACACTGAATATTGTTGTTTATTGTATCTACCTGATGGATCCTCTTAACAGACTCTGTCTTCAGGTAAGGCTTGGTACACAGTAAGTGTATCTTGAAACACTTAACTGAATAAATGGTGGCAAGTAACGTGATTCAGTGCAGCAGTTTGGCAAGGTCACAAGGTGAAGTGTTAAAGAATTTTTTAACAGTGAAGGTGGTGAAACACTGGCACAGGTTGCCCAGAAGAGGTGGTGGATGCCTCATCCCTGGAAACATTCGAGGTCAGGTGGGACAGGGCTCTGAGCAACCTGATCTAGTTGAAGATGTCCCTGCTCATTGCAGGGGGGACTGGACTAGATGACCTTAAAGGTCCCTTCCAGTACAAACTATTCTATGATAACACACTTCAAAAAAAGTAAGAGAGCTCCTAAGAACACAATCTATATGGATGCAGTACCCAAAGAGTGCAACACAGCCCTGGGGAGCCAGGAGGAAGAAGGAAGAAGCTCTTTAAGCTGAGTATTGGCTGTGGTTTTTTTCCTGATGGAAGATCCAAGCCATTGTTACGATGGCAGGTAAAATGCAAGTACTTTTTTTGGTTTGTTCCTTAACCTGGTTAACATTTGGTTAACATTCCCTTTCCATCAATTTTGTGGCTCTGTTGTCAGCCAGCCACGATGGCCTGCAGGGATGCAGAGGGCAAGGTGATGGCATGGAGGATATGCCAAAGCTGGAAGCCTGGAGCTTTCTCTTCCCTACCTGCTGCAGTGAGTGGCTTCAGGGTCTGGTTCTTACTGAGCCGCAGGGTGAAGTGTTAAATTTGGCATGATCTATGATGTAGCCTGCATGGTATTTTGTAATTGCTGAACACTGTTGCTCCTGTATTAACTCTGCCAATATAGCTCTGCTGAAAGGCTGATGAAAACAGTTTTTGCATTTGACCACTTTAACCTGTTCCTCATCTTCAGATGGGATGTATCTCTGCCTGTCTAGTGCCTTTCCCTGCCCTGGGGCTGTTTTTCCAGACAGTTGTTCATCTGATGGGGATGTTAGCAGAAGTTTCCAGCCTTTTTTTTTTTTTTTTTTTCCTTTTTGGGGAAGGATGTGGAGGCTACTGCCTTCTTCTCTCAGAACACAAGTTTGGGAGTGCCATTTACAATCCCTGGCGCAAGGCTGCTGGCCAGTCTGTGACCTCCTGCTTTCTGGGAGCAGCCTTCCCCTTTTGCATTCCTGCAGCCCTGGGGTGTTAAGCCTGCATTCAGCACGCAGCTATGGCCACCATCCCAAACTTGTCAGTGGTTTTGTTCTCAAATCATTTGGATTTCTGTCCTGATAAAGGACCTGTGTGAACTCACCTGTTTGGGTTTCCAGACAGAAAAAATGAGAAGGTAAGATGTTTATATATGTCTTTACGCAATTGTCTGTGTTTACTACCTGCTCTGATGTTCTCTTCAATGGAGGCAATTTTCATATCTGGAGCCAAAGCCAGGCTATTATTAAAACATTATCTCTTTTTGAAGAGAAAACAATGGAAATAATGAATAGAAAGTAAGTCACACAACTGCTGTAAAAACAAGTGTGCAAACACCAACAATCAAATATTGTTGAGCCTGGCTACTTCAGTAAATCCTATAATGGGACTTCTGCTTTTGCAGATATTTAGGTGTCACTCTATATAAAGTCAAAAGTAATAAAACCAGCTTCAATCTAAACCAAGACGGCCTCCCTTGCTGTAGAGAATGTATGTTGTCTCCTAGTTTAGTTTTTTGGAAAGCTTGAACGAAAATTATTCCTAGTGTATGCAGTGCATATGTAGCTCAACAAAATCATTGAAAGAGCTTAGTCATATAGTAGCATTTTATTATTTGTAAATAATTTTGGTTTAAGAAACAGAACAACTGCACCCTCTAGTGACAGATTGTACACGTACCAGAGGATCAAGGCAGCTTTNAATCTAAACCAAGACGGCCTCCCTTGCTGTAGAGAATGTATGTTGTCTCCTAGTTTAGTTTTTTGGAAAGCTTGAACGAAAATTATTCCTAGTGTATGTAGTGCATATGTAGCTCAACAAAATCATTGAAAGAGCTTAGTCATATAGTAGCATTTTATTATTTGTAAATAATTTTGGTTTAAGAAACAGAACAACTGCACCCTCTAGTGACAGATTGTACACGTACCAGAGGATCAAGGCAGCTTTTGAACTGTGGTGCAGCATGAGAGAAATAAAGATTTCATGTTATAGAACAGGCAAGCTTTGATGGAAATAGACCATTAGTTATTTTGTAAATGTATTGATGGGATTCTTAGAGCATTGCCTTTGCTGTTAAGGACTTCTTAGCCTGTCACTGGGTGTCTGACACAGTGAATTGCTATTTATGTTGAGCACGTTTGATTAGAAAGGAGCTGTCACTTTACTTGTCAATGTGTCATGTCATGCTTTTGGTTATTGCTAAGAAGAACTTACTTCTTGTTAGGAATATTGCTAATAAAACCCTGTATATTTGAATAGTTTAATGTGACAGTGTGTCAAGTGTGCTATAGGCAACACTGATTTTTTCTGTAGGGAAACAAGCCATGTTTGAGTTATTTGCATGCATTAGAAGTGTACAGCTTCCTCTCTGAACTTACTGCATCTACAAGCTTGCTGCCACAATGCTACCATAATGATATTTTCACAAAAATACTAGTAAGAAGTCAGTAATGAATTAAATGTAATTGTTATTAGGGCTTCCCGGTGAAGGTTGAAAATGTATGTGTTGATATAAAAGAATATTGTTAAAAGCTACAGCTAAACCAAAAGCAGAATAAGACACTGTTGATGTCTCCATTCAAAGCAGCTTTGATTCAGCCAATTTTTTGGCTTTAGGTGCTTGGCTAGAATGTAGGTTTTAGCCAGACTCTTCTCTCTCATGGCTCCTTAAATGATCATCTTCTTTTTTGGAAACATTAGCTTTCTTGCAGCCTGCTGACAGTGCGTTGATGTTGCTTTGCCTGTCACCTGCTGATTCATCGGTATTGCTTCCTGCTGTCCCTACTCATCTTTGCTGGTTTCCCTCTGGCGACCATTCATCTCCCTTAGCATCTGAGAGCTGATACTCCTTCAAATGGAGACTGTGTGTTGTGTTGACTGGAATAGTTGTCACATGTCAGGATGTGCTTGCCATATGTACTTCCCGTGGAGATTTTTCTAATTATTAATTGCGTGAGTTTTGAACTAGAAGTTAATCAGCAATGGAACATTTTGTGTTTTTCAACAGTGAGATAATATGTCAGAAAAAGTAGTTTCAAAGCGCATTGAAAGTTATTTTCTTCATTGGTTTTTGTTGTCTACTAATAAGCACATTTCTTTTTTGGGGTATTATGTTACTGTTGCTTGAGCTAGCTAAGAACTCTTTTTTTCCTCTCTAAAAGTGGATAATGCTTAAAAAATATGGAAATGTATTATCGCAGGATGTCTGTAATCAAATATTGACATTGTTATATATCCATGATTAAACGCCTTAAAGATCTAAGTATTAAAACCCTCAAATGTATGTTTTAAAAATGTTCCTAAAAGAAAACCATTGCAAATATGCATCAGTTCTTTAAATGTAAACTTCAAACATTTGCTTGAATGTTAGAACACCATAGGAGCTGAGCTATTTGAAAACTGTTAAATCTTCACATCTCTGTTTGCCTGTGGTGAATGCTGAAAATTTTCTGTGCTCAGAAGCTCATAATACTAATAATTTATGTCGTGTATAGGTGCATAAATGATGCATCTGTGAATTTTTGCACTTAAATTTTCATTGTTGTAAGTATCATTAGATAACACTTAGTGTTAACTCTGGAGCAGATGATCCCACTCCCATTTTATGTTTATTTAAAATATAGTGATTTAAAAAAAATAATAAAACAAATATTTAAAAGATCAGACTAAATTAATCAATTATAATATTTTGCAAAAGCAGAAAGTTGAAGATAGCAAATTCAGCAGAGAAAGTACTTTTCTCTTAAAAAAACCCACAACCCAAAGAACAAAAAAATTATAAAAAAACCAGCCAAAGATTTTAATAAAAAGACTACTTTTTTCTTCTCTGAAACACCTTCTTAAGAAAATTCCAAGGATTCCTGTATTATGTGCCACCTTACACTAGCTATATCATTATAGAAGGGATTAGAGTAAGTACTGGGATAAATGTATTCTACTTCAGTTAATTGTTTCTGTAGTTGAAGGACATTAACAGAGCTCAGCAGAACAGTACAGTGTGAAAACCTGAAAGCAAATTAAGAGCCTGGTTCAAATCCCAAACTAGAATTTATATGTAATTGTCTTATTAGATATAAATTTAAATTCCAGTGGCATTTGCCAACATCTCTGCAGCTAAATCAAATTTAGTTACTGCTTGTACATGTGTCTACAGGCCACTGAAGTGAAAAAGGGCTTCTTGTACATGCTTGGGTTCTCTCACATTTGGTGCTGGGTGTGACATGGTTTCTTACAGGACAAGCCATCCCATTCATTGCGGTAGCTCTCGTGTAATGGATAGTTCTGGTGCCTCTAATCAGCCTTCAATTTTATGAATTCAGAAACCATTTCAGGAAAGCAGACGTGTTATTAACTCTGCATTAATCACTGAGCTGTGAAAAATTACTTTTAAAAGAGGGTATCTTTTAGCCGCCCACATGCGTGATAGAAAGAAACCCCCATAAAACTGTGTTTTTATGAAGTGTTGTGAAGTATTCTCAGTTGGTAGTGCTGTAAACATGGGCAAGAGCAAACTAGTGCTTTGAAATCGGCTTATCCTGCTGCGTTGATTCAGAAAACAGGTCCAGGACATCTGGTAACTGTGAAAGTTCCCATGGGCTGCCCAGCATTTCTCTTCCGTTGCCAACACCCAGCTCCATCTTCCATTTTGGATCAGGTATGAACCTGCCAACAAGAACTGTAATTTAATCTCAAATTGGATAAAAACCAGGCTGACTAAATTAGTCAGGTTGTTTTTGTAGTCTTTATGTCTGTGATTTTTCGGCCTGGAGAGCAGGTTTTCTTTTCTGGTCTTTAGCTGTAAGTGCTGTAGACACTCGTTCATTAAGAGGTGGACTGGAGTTGTTTTGGTTGTTTTTTTTCCAGTTCAATCTTGTTAGTCAACTGTTAGTGGATGTTGATTACCACTGCTTTTTCTGGCTTGGGTAAGGTTTAGAAGTCAGGCTGTGATTTTCTCTTTATCAGTATCAATGTATGAAGTTTTCTTAGAAGTGTCCTCTTCCAAAAAATAATTAAATAATTGAAGATTTTATAACTTGCATCAGAATTGATTCTTATGGTGATGGTTATATTTTGAGCTGATACTGTGTTTTCCTGCAAGTAAAGTAAAAATCAAGTGGTGGTGGGTTTTGATCTGTGATTTAAGTCTGATCTTTAACACCTATTACTGTTCAGCACATCATTAAAAATAGAAAGCCACATTTGTGTGTTAGCATTCATAGCAGTACCTTAATAACAAAAGGTGATTCCTTTAAATATCATATACAGTGGTACCTTAGTGACGAGTGGTGAACCCTGTAAGTATTTAATCAGTTATAGCACTTCTCAGATGGCTTGTTACACATGATAATCCTTGAAGAATTTTTGCATGCTGTGGAAGGGCTGCCAGGTATGTTTCTAATTCCTGTGTTTGCATTGAGAAACATTTCTACAATGTGGTCTAAATGTCTATTTGAGAACAATTGCATTTTACTCTGAAATAAATTTTTTTGTTTTATTATTTTTGGTGATGTATAGAAGCCAACCACATTATGTTGATAAAATATGTTCCTTTATGAAGGTTTTAACTTTTTTCTTTTCTGTGAGTCTCAACTCTGTTTAAGTCATGCTCATTTTTTTCCTTACTAAAACTATGCTATGTATGATTTTCTTTTTTAGAAACTCTGAAATGATGCAACTATAGGAAAGCTATGTGGATTTATACTGACTATAAAGGATGATGTTACACCTCCCTACATCTCTTTCTGTTCAGACAGTCTTAATTGGAATTAGTTCTGCTTGAAATAATTCCTTGTGGCTTAACATATCTGTCTGATAGCTACAGGAAACTGTGGTGCTACTGCAACAGGTGATGTAATTTTGAAGAATGATTTCGATTATTTAGTAAATCTACTGTGTGTGCACCCATTCTGGGTGAGCTATAGGTTAAGATATCACGGTCGTGAACTTTATATAATTTGCAACAAAAGGTCTGTTGTACTTTATTCATTAATATAAGTTATGTAGGTAGACAGCTTGGAGGTTTTGCTCATTCTCAAACTCAGTATCTCCCCTTCTCCTGAACTGAGGCTTGGGGAAAGTGGTGATGGGTGGGGTAGTGGGTTTGGGGGGAGTAATGTGATCATGGCAAGTAGGATGAGGGGAGGTTTAGCACGGACGTAGTACCAATTAAGAGGGAAACCAGAGAGTGTTTATCAAAAATTGTGAGGGACTGAATAGTGATACTTGTAATAGTAAGAAAGTTTTGGGTTTGGGAATCATTATGGAAGGATAAAGGGTTAGCATATCATCTTGATACTGGGGAAAGAAATAAGGTTGCCTCTCTTATATCCCTGAATGTGACAATGGTTGTTAAGGCTGCTAAGTGGGGAGCAGGGGGTTGGTACTGGCTGTGGCCGGTTTATATGGAAAACTGGGTCATGCTGAAGGAATGAGTGAGGCAGGTGTGTGGTCTGCTCTTGCAGGCAGAGGCTCTGATCTTGGATTTAGTTTTGGTCAGAAGGAGCCAACTGGCAGCACTCACCAAAATTCATCTAGTCCTGCAATAAATTGTTTGCATGTTTATGTGAGATACCGGAGGTGATCCTGAGTGATGGCCTCATGAGGGGTGCTGGATAGTTAGAGGTGAACCACAAAGAAGTGTAATTTAACCTTCAGCAGAAAGGCATAGCCAATTTTTAAGAAAATAGTGTGAATGTATTTGGCTTTTGTTTTATCTATATTGATTAACCTGCCTCAGCCCTTACTGAGAGGCAGACTCAGTGTAATCAATACCAGAAGGTAAGCTGTGCCTTCCCATAGCAATGAGATCCTTGTAGACTTGCCCCAGAGAGAAGGCCAACGGCTCTACTGAGAGCTGGGCAGCAAAGGCCGAAGAGGAGCTGTGCTGAATCACTGCATACCTGAAGAGCTTTGGCAGTTGCCCTCTTCTTACTTGGCATTGCTGCTGTGAAATCTTTGGATTTTGTTGCTGATTAATCTTTCGCACCTAGAGAGTGAAATGTCTTGTTGAATCCTGTATCCTTTCAAAGTAATTTTCAAGTACTACCATGTTATTGTACATAGCAGTTGAATGGAAATAGTACAAGTAATCGGGTTCTTTACACTGCTGTATTTTTAACAATATTACTGATGTTATAGAAAAGCAGCCAGACTTTGGCATGATAATACATTTTTAAATATGCTGTCTATGTGCAGATCATGCCAATGATTATATATTTAATATTCTTAGCACTTTTTAAAATATGTCATTCGATTCACTATTAACAGGAAAATTTGAATATAACTAGGCAGTGAACTAAGTCCCATATGAGTTTATTCTTTATATACTTGTTTTATCACACCGAGTTAAATTTGAAGATCATGTCATTCTCCACAGTTTGAAATTTGTTAGCATATTTCTGGTTACTCACAAGAAATATTTTATGAGAAAAATGCAGAAGAATGATTCATCATGGAGGTTTAACTATATTGCACAGAGTCACTGGTAACACCCCTAGTAATGAGTTTCAGAAGTGATAGAGGTAGTTTATCAAATACATACAATTTATATGTGTGTATATATACCCATACAATAACAAAGTCTGTATATGTGCACACTCATATGTGACCGATGTCTTAAAATGCATTTTCACAAATATTACATATATACATTCACATGTATATACATGAAAATGTGTTGTAAAACAGTGCTAACTTAACCAGCCTAAGCAAATACCCGATGCTGGTGTTGAGTACCAGGCTGTGGTTTTATCCTTCAGACCGCAAGGTGCAGCAGTGCCTACAGGGAATGCTCCCATGCTTGCATAGGTGAAAGCCTGGGATTGTGCAGCAGCCAAGCTGGAGCCCGGAGGACCTTCCTAGCTCTATATAATATTTACCCAATGCAGTTTTAGGGCACTTCTCACAGATTAGTATATACTCTGAATGTGAATTGGTTGCATATATAAAACTCCATTTATTGTTTTTCCTAGATAGTCCACAAGATGGTAGTGCACCAAAATCATGTCTCTCTACATTATGCTGTGTAATAGGTTTTTTTTTAAACCTCATTTGAATTTGCTGGCAATTCGACAAAAAAAAAAAAAAGATTGTGGGTTCAGCTAGGTTAAGTAATATATTTTGAAAGTAGATATGCTGGAATTTATCTGGGTAACTCTTACTAATGCTTGTCATGAAGTTAAATACATAATTTCAAAAGGCTCTGCATCTCTGAGATGAACTTCTATTCTTTTCCTTGTAAGGAAAGCTTACAATTAAGAATTAGACTTCAAGCACCTGGTGAGACTTTGCATAGTTACTGTCTAGTTTCCCTTTTTCCCCTATTACACACCCTATTACAGAACTTTACTGATTAAATATTTATACTGACTACCTAATTTTTTACTTTATTTCTTTTAATGGACATCAAAAATATTAACTTTCAAAATGTTCCTAAAATTCCCTGAAATTAAGATGGGTATGAAAGATTTCATAGAGAATCACTTTGGTAATTTCTGTTGACTACAGCTTCCTCTCGTCAGGGAAATGCTATTAATCATCCCATGTGCTTACTGCTTCGTTTCCCAGAAACCATTGTTCTGGGATGGGTGTATGTATGTAAACCCCTCTGTTTTTTTCCATTCTTCTAAACTTCCATTCTTGTGCCTTCTTCACTAATTCTGGCTTTCTCCTGACTCCAGTGAAGTCAATCAAAATTTTGTTATTGGTGTTATTGTTGCAACCCATCCATGTTTTCAGCTGCTGTGAGTAATTGTGTTGAACTAGTTTACCGATACTTTAGTGCAGCTCTCCTGACAGATCCACGTATGTGCCACTGGCTGATGATTATGCTTGAGGTTGCCATTAGAAGGAATGAGCCAAATTCTTTTCTTCACATTCTGCACCAATAATCTTCAGAACTACAAGGATGGATCCATGTACCTATTTGCAGGTGGAAAAGGAGTCCCGTGATACTA
The DNA here is from genome assembly GCA_033628505.1 of Tringa tobata. Lineage (NCBI taxonomy): Eukaryota > Metazoa > Chordata > Aves > Charadriiformes > Scolopacidae > Tringa > Tringa tobata. The sequence goes on from JAHREE010000128.1 coordinate 3,022,924, forward strand.
GGAATGGTGATATGGAGAATTCCTGAATAATGAGAGGTGCAAGTACAGGTGCTTCCAGACTTGTAAACACCTCTGTCCCTTTCTGTGCCTCCACTGGGTCTAAGTGGCATAGACCTCTGTTTGACCTAGAGGTGGAGAAAAGGAATTCCATCTTATCTTAAGCATGAATGGAGTTGCCTTCTCCATCTGTCTTTGATTGTTGGAGAAGCATGGGAGTGGGCATTGTTGGTGTGACTGGTCCCTGCTCAGCTCCCTGGCTGACAGCTTCATTGCTGAACTGTCAAATTAACTTGTCCTAAAGCAGCATGTCCTATTGAGTCTTGCTCAGACAGGGATCTGTGAATGTTCCCCTCTGGGGTGCTGCACAGGCATTGCCTCCCTCTCAACAACTTGCCATTTATCTCAATTTCTCCAAGCATCTCAGCTTGCAGTTGTCCCCTGCAAGAAGAAAGGGATTTATATGGGTTGGACAGGGCTATACGTGCTGTAGGGAAGGTTTTTTCACACTCTTTCTTATAGCTACATGGAAGCAGCAGGAGGCTGTGCTCCATACGTGATTCAATGGCCACAGGTTGGCACAAGTTTTTAAGTCTTGAAAGTGTTTGGCCTGGAGTTAGGGATTTGGGGAGCTGAACTGTCATAGTGATCCCAAAGCCTGTGGACGTGGTATTCAAAGGGTGTAATGATTACCCGTACTATTACATGAACAAAATGCTGATTTCTAGACCTGCCTGAATGTTTATCATATTAAAGAAAAACAATGGGTTGCTGGTAGATAATGTGCAAGTGAGACAGTAAAATTGGTTAATAAATACCAGTTTGTATCTCTCTAAATACATGACAGCTGGATTAAATGTAAATTTTGTGGATAGGTTTAGTATCGGATATTGTTGTGTATTTTTTCCATTTTCTTTTTTTTATTATTATTTATTTGTTAGTTGTTTTTCACTTTGACAAGTCTATTAACCCACATGTTTGGCTCTAGCGCTTGCTTGCCAAGTCTACTTTTAAAGTAAAATCTTTTTGGTTTTTGAGCAATTGAGGCATAAAATACTCTTCAATGAAAATAGCAACAGACACTTAACTCTACCCATTCCAGCCAGCTGTCATAATAATGTGAGCCATCAAAGTGAAAAGTCACTTTTGATCAAAGGTGTCTTAAAATCTATATTGATAGAAGGTGGTTGGTATGATAGGTAATTTTACCATATTCCTAGTACATATTTTTGAATATTGTACAGTAAAAACAGTTTTGCCTTTTTTTAACAGATTCACTCATAAATTAACTGAATTCCTTATTTTCTTCAGCGAGTATGCCCATAGGGCATATTCTGACATGCTTGACTCCCTTTGCTGCCTCCTCTCCCTTCTTAAATGGCCTTGACTATTTGCCTATAGCTTTATCTGTGCCAGGTATGAAACAACCCATTTACAATTGCCACTGAAAACATCATGGCCTAAAAATAGTGTTATCCAAAAGAGGAAGAAATGTTCTGCTTAAGGCCAAGTTTTGAATGGCAAGGTTGAAACCCAGTCTCTGCTCGTACATGGGCTTTACATGGGCATTTGGAAATTGAGAACTTTGTCCTTCAGAGAACTTCATCTCACTTTTTTTTAAGATGCCCAGTATTCACCTTCTGATCCTAGAAGCAGTAGTTTAATCACCTGGACAAACAGGTGACCTGAAAATTCAGATACTCCAGAGGATAAGATCAAGTCAGCCTTTTCCATTACCATATGCATATCAGATAGTGGTAGTTGCTAGGCTGTCTGCATTTCTTAATGTCTCTGCTGCTTGGACTATAGCTTTATTTCCTGCCTAAGAGAAGATAAGAAATGAGGCTTTAGGTTATTCAGAACTTCCTTGAGAAAGATTTAAAATATCAATAAAACACACCACCATCGTTCTTGCTAGTCCAAGTTGAGTGAGTTTGTTTCAATAATAATGAAACAAACAAACAGCCCAACCCAAAATACTGCCTTGACATTTGAGTGAGAGAGAATTGGTTTTGTGCACTTCTTACTACAATGCTCTTTCATGAAGGGATTTTGAAATCTCAGTGATGACAATAACTTTATCTTGCTCTGATGAAATGAATAAATTCTGTGTTGGATTTATTCATCCCAAATATGGAGCTGAAGCTCACTGTGTCTTGTGGTCTACGATGGCCACAGTTAGGCTTTTGTAAAGTGTTCATACTGGCGAAGGCAGGAGGGGGAGGTACCTGGGTTCAGATAGATTTGGGTGTAATTGCAGGGAATGACTTCTCTTTTGTGCCTGAGAGAAGGCCTAAGGTGTAAGCTCACCAGGCATCAGGTGATAAGTACAGTCAAATCAGGAAGAGTAACAACAAAAAAATAGTTATTGTTGTGAAGTGTAAAAGTCAGCCAAAAGAGTAGGTAGTTTGGGTTTGCCTCTTATGTTGGTGAAGATTTAGATTAATTTAGTCAAGGCAGGTCCTACTCAGTTTTGCTATGTGATGTTTTTACAATAATTAATCTCAGCCCATTTCAATTTTCACCTGCCTTTGTTTTTTTTAAAGCTATTGGTATCAGTTAGCTTTGGGTTTTGCAATTAAGAAAAGACAGGTCTCAAATCTTAAGAAAATAGTTGGTCAGGAATGCAGAAAAACTGTAGCAACTTACCATAAATCTCTGGAAACAAATCAGAATGATTTTATGCTCAGTCATCCAGAATTCAGATTATTGCAAAGCTAGGGCATCATTGGTAGAATATAGGCCAAAGTTTATTACTTTACCTTTTGAAATGCTTAACCCCGGCTCTTTAAACATTTTGTGCTGTGCTGCCTGTTTCAGCAGATCATTGGGAAAAGCCTTTTAAACTTTAAGGTGACTTTCTGGCTGGGTTGTATTTAACTGGTGGTTTTAATACTACAAGCAAGTTCCAACCCCTTATTGGGTTGCTGCCAAACCCCTGGATCAGAGAATATCTTGTTGCTCACATCTCTGCCAAGATGTTACTAGCTTCTGTTATTTCATTTCCAGAAACTCCAACTCAGTCTTGCCCTGAAATAAATGAGCATGCATTTGTCTGTTGCTCAGCCTTCCTTCTGTAATGCCATTTGCAGATGACTTCTTTCTTGACTTGCTGGCTTTTCTCAGAACAGCCTTTTAGGCTTGCTTTGATTTTCTTCATATCACTTAGATATTGCTTCACTGGCCTCAGTAGAATGACTTCTGATTTGTACAGCCGTATGGTAAGATCAGAATCATATCTTTTGTGCACAAAAGTATATGATTTCCAGCAATTTCGTACTCTTTGTGGAGTTTGCTACTGGAAATTACATTGCAGTTTTTTTGGGGAAAAAGGAGATTCAGTCATTTAAATCACAACTGTATAAAGCAGATGAAATGTAAATATATAATTCTTCCTTACTGAAGGGGGAACCAGATTAATGGATATCTTCCTGCATCTTTTACAATTTAGTATTTGAACAGAGCCTTGGTGTTTTGGATTTCTTTACTTCTTTATTTAGCACCAACAATTTAGACCATGCAAGTTACCTCTATAATGCCCACAACCCAGTCCAATAGTATGATCAGAAAGGTAAATAACATTAGAAATAATTTGGAAGAGAATAGACAACAAAACAAAATAACATTCCTTTATTAAGTTGTAATATTCTTTCATTGAGAAGAGCTTCTATTGCTCCCTCATCCCATACCTCACCAAAAGAATGTAAAGTGAGAATAGATGAAATGAATGGCAAAAGAATAGCTTCTTGTATGAGGGGAAATTAAATATAGATCTCTACAGCTTGGAAAGGAATGAATAAAGGGGAATATGATAAAGGTGAATAAAATAATGCCTACTGTGCAGAAGATGAGCAGGGAATGAATCATTGGTGTTTTTATACAATTTAAAGGAAATACTGTTTCTATGTGCAAGGTACAGTTAGATTGTGGATCTTACTACTGTACAGTTGTGAATGCAGAAAGTATCTGTGATCTTTCCTAGATGTCCTGGAGATTACTCAAGCAAGAAATTGAAAATTCATCTTCCTGTTTACATGTTACAGGACTAATTAATTAAAAGTAAAATTTAATTTAAAAATGCAGAGAGCCATTATTCCACAAACTGTCCCTTATCTTGTTATTGTGCATAGGGGGTGGTGCAGTATTGAAGTACAGAGAAAAACTTCTTTGTACATTTTTAACAAATTATCTAGGGGTTTCCATGGTGCCTCTGCTTTTCAGTTTGTGCGTCTTTGGTTTAACTCTAGTTTCTCAAGGCAATGAAGGTTACACAAAGACGTTTTGAGTCATAGGGAATGTGGAAGAGGACTGGATGCTATGGTGGTTTAGTGATGTGGGAAAGAAACTGGGGGCATGGTGAGGGTGGGCAAACTGGCAACCAGGGAAGCACTGGAAGAGACTGGCAGGGAAGCCATCCAGTAGCCTAAAAGGAGAGGTGAGGACCTAAAGTTTTTGTGCAAGGAGTAATGTGGAGACGTATGATCGAAACGTGATATGAAAAATCAGATCTAACAGCTCTGCTTTTCAGGGAGGGTCTTTAAATTTGAAAAATGATGTGGGATTTTGTCGGTGTACCTGTAATATGCATGGAATGAATTAACACACACCTCCCACTGAATATGTAATTCATATAGTAATGATTTTTTTTTTTTTTTTTAAGGATAAAAGTGCCCTTCGAAGTGGCTTCTATTTATACCTTTCATGTGCTGGCAGGCCTGCCCCTACTCTGGACAGCACAGCAACAAATTGCCAGAGAGCTTTTCTTTTCCCTGTAGACAGGCAGCAGCAGCCAGCCTTTGTCAGGGAGGTCAGGCTGACCCAGAGCTGGCTCCAGCAGCCTTCCAGGAACTGGCGCGCGCTGATGCCGTGGCAGCTGTTCTCTTCTGTGGTAGGACTGTGCCTTCTGAGGCTTCACATGCTGTAAAAACTAAAAAGAATATACACACTTTAGTAAAGCTTTGGAGGGTGACACTGAATATCCAGTGCTTAAAGCAGGTGGGAAGGAGACTGGAGGAGGCTGTAGGGTGGAAATCCAGCTGGCAGTAGTCCACAGCCTTCCCTGACACCAGTTATTTCTGATGAAAAATCCTGTCCAGTGCATTTAAGTTGTTACAAATTAAAGCGCTTCTCTCTCCCTTTGCCTACCCTTGTGTGTGAACTCCGTCACCGTGCCATTAAATACAAGAATATCTTAGGCCAGAAGAGAGTTGCTTCGGTTCTGTGGGTGTGCTGTTTGTGATACATTTATCATGGAGAGTAGCTTCCGAGACAAAGAGGGACCACGTGTCAGTATGGAGCGTGAATGCACTGCAGCTTGGGGGTTTTCCAGCCTCTCCATCGGGAATGGAAACCGTCACCTCTCTGTCTTTTTTGTACATTGGATTTTGCCTTGGGTGTTGTTGATGGAACACTGGTGAATGCTCATTTCCTTTTGCCTGAGTTTACATGCTTAACCAGACCTATGGCAGGTGTTAGTTTTCACTGCTTTGTTAAACTAGAGAAAACAGTATAACTACACTTAAAAATAGATGGCTCTGGGCCAGGCCTCCAGTAAGATAGGAAAGAGAAGGAAGTGGTGGCAAGAGGCATGTTTTATGCCCTGGTCCCCACGCGGAATACATTGTAACCTGCTGCTATTGTGAAGGAGAAAGTAGGTGGAAAAAATGAGCTACAAAAAATAAAATTGCATCTCAATTTGTATTTTATTTATGAGGTACACACTGCTAGTTTTTATTACTGCTGATAATTTTGCTATTTTTTTTAATCAGTGGTGTAATGGAAAGTGTCTTCATAACAACAGGATTTCCAGTCTATGCTCTTCTGTCTACAAAGAAAATCTAGAGGTTTCGTCATTTAAAAGCAAAGGCAGGAAAAATAACAAGATTACACCCTGCCTGCATTAACAGCCAAGGGTTGAAGCTGCAGAGTAGGATTTTCTTCAAATGCAAAGACTGAATATGCCTTGTGGGTGTAAGAGTACCAGCAGCATTTTGGATCTTTGAGTGCAATGGTGAGATCATGGTTATCATAAAGGCTATTATCGTGATGAGACAATTATTCAGCCTACGCACTGGAAGCCTTTTTTTTTTTTTTTCCCCCCCCACTGAATAGTATGTAAATTGTTCATTTACTCTTCACAAACACACAGTTCTTGTGATGGAGTCCAAAACTTGTTTTTCATTATCACTGTATCCATAGCCTCTGCCAAACTACACAGCTACTGAAATTGCATTTGTACTGGATGATGGCCTCCATAACTTGTATGTTGGTTAGCCCGTGTTCATGCAGTCTGTGAATAGCCTCCAGAATATATACTATAACTCTGGAAATCAACTCTAAGGCTACAAATTAAACTTCAAAATTTTCTTCTGCTTTTTCATTATGTAATATATATTTAGAAGAGAGATATTATTAACTACTCTGATATCTCTGAACAGCTGTAATTTTATGTAGTGCTTTTGCAATTTAATGCCAAAAAATGATGCAGTTTCTATAAAGAGTCCATATAATATTGCAATTTTGTGTATGTGGTAGAACAGAACATCTTGTTGTGTGAGGGAAAAATGGTGCCTAGGATTTCTACTCAGAGAAGTAATCAAAATGTGATGATAAGAGATGGAAATAGCCTATTAGGTCATCTTAGCCATTATCCTGACAATGCAGAATTGTGCCGTACAATTCTTTTCTGTATTTTCTAGCTCAGTTTTAAATGAACAAGTAATGGGCTCCCACTATTTTCTTTAGAGTAAAATTCTGTAATGTGCCTGTAATTTAGAGCACACTTCTCAGTATATTGTATATATCCGCATAGTTTGTGTTTAATTCTTCCTCGCTTTTAAACCCATGAACTAATTGTAGATTTTGTTTTTTATTCTATTTTAGATACACTAAGAAATACTTTTTTAAGACTTTCAAACACACCAGAATAATTCAGACACATCACTGTTCTTTTTTGATTTGGATCTTCATTTAGAGCTCTAGTATCTGCAGAATATACTTCTGATAAGTTAAAGCATATTAGTGGTCATAGATTTTTATATTAGGAGCTGAAAATATATTTCTGACTATTCAACCCTATTAAAGCATCCAACACCGAAATCAATAAAATAGTTTTGTGCTGTCCCAGTAAGGTTGAATTAAGAACAGGCTTTTGGAAGCTGGGATGTCTGTGGTCCTCTTGGTACAGTGGTCATAGGGTGATCGTGAGTGTCACTGCCATAAATATTGCTAAATGGATCCAAATATGTATTTTAGAAGGGAAAAGCTGTAAAGTTTCTATTCATATCATGGTTAGAATTTTATATTGCAAAGATTTTGTCTCTAAATGGCCAGATAACTAGCCTTGTAAATATCTACCATATAGTCCCTTTAGATTTCCGGCCTGGCAAGTGGGCAGTGAGACAGCAGTTTTCAGTTTGTTCAAACATTTATACATTTGATAATGTAGTTGGTATTTTTATGTTTTAGACAATTACTTATGCTCTAGTCTTCTAATGCTCACTTATGTATTACGTTGCATTAGGCAGATGTCGTGGCTTAGCCCCAGCTGGCAACTAGGACCACACAGCCACTTGCTCACTCCCCCTGGTTGGGATAGGCAAGAGAATCTGAAGAGTTAAAGTGAGAAAACTCATGGGTTGAGATAAAGACAGTTAATTAGGTAGAGCAAAAGCCATACATGTAAGTGAATCAAAACAAGGAACTCATTCACCGCTTCCCGTTGGCAGGCAGGTGTTCAGCCATCCCCAGGGAAGCAGGGCTTCATTGTGCATAATGGTTACTGGGGAAGACAAAACACCATAACTCCAAATGTCCCCGTTTACTACTTCTTCCCCCAGCGTTATATACGACATGGTATGGAATAGACCTTTGGTCAGTTGGGGTCAGCTGTCCAGGCTGTGTTTCCTCCCAGCTTCTTGTGACCTCCCAACCTATTTGCTGATGGGGTGGTGTGAGGAGCAGAAAAGGCCTTGACTGCTTAGCAACAGCCAAAACCACCAGTGCGCTATCAACACTATTTCCCATCTCAAGTCCAAACTACAGCACCATGCCAGCCACCAGTAAGAAAGTCTACTCCATCTCAGCCTAAACCAGAACAGTAGATCACGTGTTTATCTAGGACACAACGAAATCTTGTTTCAGAGCACTGTTTATGGGGCTATCTGACTCACAAGACACAGACTTCCAGGCTGCTTTTGTGGTTGGTTTGTTTATTTGTTTGTTTTTTCTTTTTAAGTACAGATTGTATTATCAATTTCCCAACTCTGAACATGAACCATTTTGATAGTGTTCAGTACTTGCCTTCTGCAAAGGAACTATGCACACATGGAGTCTTGTTTTTGTAGTATCCTGCTGACTTTTATGAGCCTCAGTAGTAGTATGGATCTTATATGTCTTTCCTAAAGGTCAATGATGAAGTTGCTGAGTTTCTTGTGTATTTGGTTGCGGAGCTTTATTATTCTTATTTTTAATTTTTTTCATGGTATCTTACCCAAATAGGTGTTGCTGCAATTTAAACTTTTTACTCCTGTTACTATCTGTAGTAATAGCAGAGAACAGACTATTTCCTTCTGCGTTTTGTCAGACTTTGATGGACTTGAGGACTGTTGCCATGTTCTCTTAGTCATCTTTTCTTTAGGCTAAATGAGGTTGTGTTTTACAGACTTGTGATTGCTCTTGTTGTTTTCCAAATATTCATGTCTTTCTGGAAGCAGAATAGCAGAAGTCTATCACAGTATACCTCCAGCTTTGCAAATGCGAAATAGAAGAGAAAGATTTTTTTTATTGTGCAGGCTGTACTTCTATATTCTACTGTGGCTTTTGTCTTTTGTCCCATGTTGAACTTGCGATGTTTTATATCCTCCAGACCTAACTGAAGAACAGTCTTAACTACTTGTGTCCTAGCCTGTGTGAGTGAGTTATATAATTCTCACTGTATAATTCTCACCGAAATTCATCTGGTTTTGGTTGGTTTTTTTCCTACAGATCATTCCTCTGGTCTTACTTATCCTTTTGATCAAAAATTTCTCTCTTTAACATGCATACACTTCTTGTAGTTTCCTGTTGTCTGCATTAGTAACAAACTTTCTTTCCTATTGCCCTAGTCATTAGTGAAAACACTGGAGAGAAGCAAAGCCAGGACAGACTCTTGCAGAAAGTCCATCCATTTTGACAATGAATGTTAAAATTTCATTCTGGAGTTCAGTTATCATATCCCTCTTGGATTAATCTCACAATTTTTTTCATCAACATACGTCCCTTACCTTGCTCATGAGAATGTCGGGTGCAAGTATTGCTTTTCTCCTGTCTTCAACAACTGTCAGTCTTTCATGAAACAAAATCAAATTAATTTTATAGTTTCCTCTAGACAAATTCAGATTGACTGCAGTTCATCCCATTACCTTCTGGGTGGGTGATGATGAATTCTTTGATACAGGAGTTTTCTGGACTGGAAGTTAACTGGACCAGTGTACAATTTTGTTAACTCCCATTATTTCAAGTTTGCCCCTTCAACAGTCTTCTGGTGTGCTGCCTGTTTTCAAGAAGGTCTCAAAAAAACCCTAAACCCCAAAACCTGTAGTGGCTGGAATTTTACCTTAAGCCTATGTAATTCAAATGTCCTAGTATGAGCTTCACCTTGTTGTTATGTACCTATTTGAGTACGTTTTAAGCTGTTCCACTTCTGTTCTAGGGCAACGGTTCTTATATGTTTTCTTATCTTCTGCTCTGTGTAGTATTGATTATTTAAAATTTAGGTTCATTGAATTTTTTAGTTAAAATTTATGCTTTAGACCATATCTTTAGAGAAGGAAAAATGCATTTATTTCTGAATATAACTTCTACGCAACCTTCCTCCTTCCCAGCCTCTCCACAAACTGCTTTAAAATAAAACAAAATACAAAAATAGAAAGAAAATAATAATGATAATAATTTAAAAATTTTAAAAAGCACCTTTTGTTCTTATGGGCATTTGCATCCAGTCATATGGGTTTGCCTGTTTTGGGGGAAAAAGAAAAATCAGTCTTGGGGGGGAGACAGGCAAATGAGCAAGATTGCAGCACTGACTGGTATTTGTCTTTGCTAAGTGTGTGTGTGAATATGCACGTCCAAAGCTGTTTATTACTAACCACAGATTCAGAGTAGCATTCAGCATTGTTCTGCAAAGAAGAGTGACTTCAGAGTTAAAGCAGTAAATTCTTCACATCTCCAGCTGACAACTTTTTCCTAGAAATTTAGTGCCTGAAATATGACACAGTGCTCCAGCTGAGACCCAAGCAAAGTTGTGTAGAAGAGACTGACTTCTTTCCTATATCTTCAAGGCTGTTCCTTCTGTTTTTACATCACCAGTATAATATTTGCCTTCTGTTATGTTCAATTTGCCATACAATACAAACAAAACAAGCCCCACCTCTAACCTCATCATCTCCAATCCACAGTTACCTCTCTCTAAGCAGGTGTAAAACGTTCCTCCTTACCCCCTGTATACTGTGTACTTAGCTGACAAATGGGTCAGGGCAAGAATTGCTTCTTACTATGTTGTTCTGAGTAGGGCACTAAGATTACCTGGATTTTCAGGCATCACATCAATGCACCTATTCTGTGATAATTATAATTATTATACAGGTAAGTGGGTTTTTTCCATATGCTATAGCTTGCTCTTGCCAAGCTAAGAAAGAAGTTGGCCTCCTGTGGACATTAATAGCTTTATGTGAAATTTATGCATAAACAATATTTCTGAATTTTTGTAGTGGCAGGGAATTTTTTTTTGCTTTTAACCAGTCTCTGGTAGTTATCTTTCTTGCTCCAAGGGTTTGTTCCAGCAGGATTTTATCACTGAAATTCTAATAGCTGGACTTCCTTTTTTTTTTCTCCAAATAAAATGTAAATCTTTGTTTCTGCAATGCCCCTGAATCATCTTTGATATTGATTGTTATTTTCAGAAAACTGAGAATTTTCACGTGCCGATGTTTTAAAACATTGATCTTGTAGGTGATCTTGTAGATTCTGTGACTGGTGTATGAATTTAATTATGGGAAAATGAGAAGAACGTCACCTGAAAAATAAGCATTTGATAACCTTCTGCCTCTTGTTATTGATTGTTAGTGAGTCCAGGTTTGACTTTTTTTTTACCTATAAAAGTCAAGTTACTGCTACATAGAGCATGCAGAACGCTTACAGTGCTGAAATCTTACTTGGGCAGCATGTTGAGGTTTTAATGATTCCCTGACTTAATTATTGAGAGGATCCTTTGGGAATGAGACAAAGATGGTCATTTGAACATAGGAAAAGGAATAATGAATAATTAAGGAGTCTAATTAAATGCGTTTCTCATGCTGGAGTGGATTGGGGAGGTTTTTTTCTTTTGTATTTTCATTTGAAAAGTAAGTTTCCTTTAAACTTAATAAATTGTGTGTATATTGGTAGGAACTAGTGTCTTCACTGAAAATTCTGCACTTATTTTTGCTAAACTGAGAAGTCTGCAATTAAAGTCAGAGTTAGTAAATATGTCTCTGTACTTGTCGAGGGAGCCTAGGTCCAGCGTGCAAGTGTGGCACTTCACAAGGAAGGAACTGAAACTGCAGCTCTTGTTGGCTCCCGCATACCTGTTTTCCTTGTTTTTAGGAATATTGTGTGTTAGTAGTAGCTTTTTTGCATATGACAGTAGTCCAGAGAAATTAAAAATGAAAAATACCTTCCATACAAAACAAGTCAAGGAACAATTTTTCTTCCTTTCTTGTACTTTCTGTATTTTTGCACTATAGAAATGCAACAAAAAATTATACAGTTGAAAGTCTCAGGGCAACTGGGTAATGCCAAAACCAACTTCAAAGAAAAGCCTTTTTTGTGACCTTTTCAGACCCTTTGTTACACTTACTCAGCAACTTTTTATTTCAAGATAAAACAACAAGTAAGCTGCTCTTGATGTGCAGAACTTGGCAACGGGACAATATATGGGCATTGGGTCACTTAGTGCAGCTCCCTACTGTCAAAGGTGAGTGGAAAAAATGACCCATTTCATAAGGCCATCAAGTGCTGCCTTTGCCCAAAGTTTTACATACTTTTCCTTTTGTGGCTGTGTCATGGTAGAGAAAGTGAAATAATATTTTCATAGTCACAGTATTTTCCTAAGGCAAAGGGGCTTACTAGTCCTGGATACACAGTGTACAATGATTTATATGGAGGTTCATTTATTCATAATTTCTTTTAGCTTAAAGTATGTATTTTTGACTGAAACCTAACAAAAATCAAAGGACACTAATCAATCGGCACTGCAAAATGATCTGTTAATTACAGGCAAAGGTGTTGCATCTGTTTGTGACTGTTGGTCCCATTCCATTCTTTGCTTGGCAACTTCAGTTGCTTAAGCAGATTCACTTATTGACACCTTTGCAGGTATTGCAGTTCTGCAGTGGTGTGACTTTTTACGTAGCTTTATTATGAAACTGCTGCTGCTCCAAAAAAGGGACCACAGGTGGGGACTTCACACTGAGTAACTTGAACACATTTCCTGCTGCTGTTTTGGGTTATTTTTAAACCACTCTGAGATGGAGCTTCTTACATTTGGGATGAGCAGGGAATAACCCCTCTTGTTTGGGGACTGGATGACCTGGCAGAGGTGCTTCTGAAAGCCACACGAGGACCTCCTTGATACCTGCTTTTGTTATGTTGAAGGAAACCCCTCTGTGGGCTCCATGTTCAGATGGATCCGGATGCGTTAGCAAATTGGCTACTGCTTTCATGTGTTGGACCAGAAGCTGACAGAGGCAGCACTGATTAATTGTCCACTCAGGGTGAAGTTTGCAACTGAACCACAAGATCCTCGTGAATGGTTTTTTGCAGGCGGTGCTCAAGTTATGCATGTGGGAGTGCAGAACTGATGCAAAGCCTACTTTTGCACTTAATCCTATATGCTGGAATAGTTTTTCCTGCCTGTGTTAGTGTAATTTGCAGAGATGAAACCACTGATGCCATGTAGCACCATCCCGCTGACGTCCTGGTCCCCCTGTTTTACCGGGGCTTGCAGTACAAAGCTGGGATACCATAGTGGGCTAATGAAAGACTAACTATAAAACTAGGCATCTGGGGAATGTTAATATACTGAATTTATGCTTCAGAACATTATTGAGTAGCTCCGAACGATGGCTGAAAAATAGGTCACTAATTGTGATCCAGTGTCAGTCCCGGATATAAGTTCCACCTGTTAACGTGTTTGAAACCAGCTTACACCATTTAACAGAGTGGTCTTTGTCGGCATCCCTAAGGTAACCAATACTCTATATGTGAATTTCAGCCCTGGTTTGTAGCTTGTTATTTGAATTGCAGGGAAAAACATAGAAAAGCCTTTTCTAAAAGTGCATTCTTATATAATTTCAGTGGCTCCCAGTAAATATGGGGTTTTAACAATATTCTTGGTGGAGCAAGAATAGGAAGAAAGTTTTGCCTGTATTTGCTCAGTAACAATTTAGAGATTCTTATCTTACTGTGTTCCTTGCATTGGATACATTTCCTGGTCTCCTCAGCAATTCCATCCACAAACCCACTCAAAATCTATGTTCCAATTCGTGTGCCTCTGTAAATAAGGTACATCAGTATCTTTTTCTTTTTTTTTTTTTTAATTTGTTGTGAGTCAGATGTGAAACTCTTTACACCATCTTCACAGAACAGTTAATACTAATTTGTCACTTTAAGCTCCCTTTCTCTACATATGCCTCAAAAACATTATCCCATGTTGAAAGTCAGGGATCATCATCTCCAGGTCCTGGGTGCTCTGCAGTCTTCTATAGTCACACTTTCTCCTCTGCTGGTGCGTGAGCACATTGTTTCTCTCTCCCAGTTTGTATGCAGAGAGATTTACCATAATGGCCTGGGACAGTTGAAGATTTATTGTTCCATTTTCTCTGCCCTGAGGCCATGGGTTAAATGAACCTTGAGTCAGGTTTTGAACTGTTTTGATTTACAATGTAAGTCTTAAAGGCAAACCAAAATTGGTGTTTTCTTTAAATGTCATACCTCAAACTGGAAGTTAGTGATGAATTCACAGACATGTCAGTCATCCTCATGTTGGAACTTTGCTGGACTGCAGGAGGGAGGTGTAACTTCATCAGTTAAGCCAAACTGTGTCGTCCCGGCCTAGAGGAGTAGTAATTTTGGGCTTAATTTTGTGAGTTTGAATGTGACTGCTTCCTTGAGCTTGTTTGAGCTGAGAAGAGAGGTGATGTGTCTGGAGAACGCTTAGTGAAAAGCATATTGCATGATTGGTTTGGGGGTGGGAGGAAGGAGTGTTTGAGGTTTTTTGGGGTGGTTTGGGATTTTTTGGTTTAGTTTTTTTTTTGTTTGGTTGGGTTTTGGTTTTTGGGTGGTTTTGTTTATTGGTTTTTTTTACATTTACAACTTTTAGATTTCTACTTAAGTTTCCAGTGAGGTCAGCAGGATCATTTAGGAAGTAGTAAGGACAGTGCAAATACCTTCAGCTTCAAATATCTGGCCATTATCACTGCATTCCTTAATTTATATCATTTCAAAAACTTTTTTTTAGCTGTTGTGCCCTAAAGAAGTCAAATAAGAAATAAAATGTAATTCAGTAAAATTCCAAATTTTATACTGTAAGTTAGACAAAGCTAAGAAGTAAACACTATGAAAGTGATCTATAAAATGCAATTTAGATGTTTCTCTTTTCTCCATGTAGTGTGTGCATCCTTTTTAGACTCTGTCATGTTTCCTCAGTTTCTCTGGGATTCTTACTGCCAAAGCAGAATTCTGCTAGAAGAGGCAGGTGGTGGGGGAAACTCAATGCAACAAAACAGAAGGGCGAAACAAGCCTTAACTTTTCTTGTTTTCTCTTCATTTGCTACTTAGTGACCTTGATTTTCTGCATGTTTGGAGATGGGTCCATCCTGCCTTGACATCAGATGTGTGAAAAGGAGATGAAAGTAAAACTAGATGCTAAATAAGCTTTTAATCTTGTTTGCTTGGTTTGTTTTTTTCATTGGTTTTTGAGACGGAAGGCCTCCTAGTCTAATGTGTGAGCAGATAAATCTTATGAGACTTCTTTAAAGGGTTCTTTTATGAGTTAACTAACCTTCACACAGTATTTTAATTTTTTTTAAAAACCAAAACTCTATATCTTATGCTTAGTCTTCTCCTGAAGTGTTATTTTCATGAATTAGTAAATTGATATTGCCCTTATTTCTAGGACGCCTTGTTCTTCTTTCTTTTCTTTTTCTCCTAACTTCTGCTGCTTTTCTCAACAAAGTAATCCAGAGCAGGGCTTATAGCAGCACCTTCCCCCTTTTATAATTTGTTCTGTATGAGATAACTGAGAAATTAAGAATTTAAGAGTAACCTAACAAGAATTGCCTTTATTTATCTTAATGTATTTTTCTTTCCTTTGCTTTCTGCTCTTTCTGTTCTACCTATAACACTTGTTTTTGTCTTTGGGAAAATGTAAACATACTTTGTTTACCAGTAAGAGTTGTCTTAGTGACCTTCTAGCACTGTGTGTGATTTTAAGCCTTTTTTGATCCATAGTGATCGAAGTAGTGTAAATATTGAATGTTTCTATCGTGTTCCATTTTTCCTAAGAGACCTTAGATTTTCATAGATCTATTTTTTGGCATATTCTTAGTAAACCAATACTTTCATGATTGTCTCATCTTTTTGTGCTGCAAAATTATTTGAAATAAATGTAAAAGTGATGGTACTGTCTTTGCTCTGCTAATTGATAAATTAACTCCAATAATTAGATCACAAACACTTCTTGCTCCCCTATAAATTCTTCTGTTTTTTCAAGATCTGTTTCAATGTTGTGTGCTAATGCTATTTTGCAGTCTCTCTTGAATCCAGTTTTAACAGTGGGACAAGCAGGTTAAACTAAACCAAATGACACTTCACTTTCAAGTTGATAAAATCCCTTCCCAGCCATAATTACAACTTTGTGAGAAGATGAAACTAAGTAGATGTTATCCTTGTGCTTACATGAAGTGTAAATTTCCCGTTGTTCAAGTGAGATACAGTTTATCATTCTCTCTAACTTTATCAGGACCCTATGGATTGTGCTGAAACACTCATTGGCATTTCATTAACTTTGTAATTAAGGGTGAAATCAAATAGCTTAATTATTTTACTGAAGTCTGAAAAGAATCACTTAATGAAGTTTTCCAGTACCTAATTCCCCTGAAGTGAGTTATGACATATCTGGCATGAAAACCTTTACACTTTGTCCAACATTTATCTGGCAGTGCCCTGTCACCTTCCAGTGAACGATGCCAGTTCACCACTTCCCCAAAAGCAGAAGTTGTACGTATACGGTCTCTTTTCCACAGGGGTCTGAACCTTTTACTCACACCTTTTTTGCAACCTCTTTTCTGTTTGAGACTGTTCCAGTCTGAAAGCTGCACAGACTCTCCCTAGCATTGCTCCTAAAATACAAAGGATTATATTTTTCTTGTCCTTGCTGTTCTATCTACAACATAATTTCTCAAAATCCTGATTTGAGAAGTCATTTTTTCCTCCTGAAACCTAGTTCAGGAGGAGTTGGACTCTGCAGTTCAAGCAGGGATTGTAATCCACATAATAAAAACACCTACATATTTGGTCAGGTTGGGTAATTACCTGAAAAGATACTTGGGATGAAGCAGATTTTACTGACAGATAAAATCTTACACATATCTCAAGGGATTGGGTGAGTCCACTTATTACCCTAATATGTTAGAATTCTTCTTATTAATAAAAGTTTAGGCTGCTTTCTACCTGCATAGAACATGGCCTGTGCATATAGTGGCGTTAGGGCTTTTAACCTGCATATGTGGATATTATTCTTTGTGCCGACATTTTAAAGTGTATGCTTTGAATATTTTAAACATGTAACGCTTTATAATACTTTTTTTTTGTATTTCAATTTAATGAAGTTAGGCATAAATTTAATGAGATTTAGGCATAAATTACAGGCTAGTAATGGTTAAAAGGTTTATGGAATATCACAGGATTAACGAGCAAGCAGTGAATGACAGCAACATTCACTTCATTTGTGGCTCGAATAAGAAGTTGATTTCCTAAGGCAAAGGCTCATGAGTCTTCCAAATCCAGATGGAAATGTGCTGGGAATAAAAGGGATCCAACTCTGTTGAATTTTGTTGAATCCATTTTCAGTTCTGGTCCTGCTGCATTTTCTAAGGATGGCTAATAACTGTGTTCTGTCAGACAGGGGAACTAATGTCAACTTTATTTTACAGAGAAAGAGCTGAGCTTCAGAGAGAATAACTGCCAAGGTCATGTAGGCAGCTTGTGAGCTAGAAAGTGAAGCCTTGGGTGCTTTTTCTTTGCCTTCTTTTTTCTTTTCCGTTTTTTAAATAGGTACAAGGCAGTCTTCCATTTCCCGCCAATACCAAGTTCCTTGAAATACCAGCCCCCTTAAATCAGCAACTTTGCCCATTTCCCCTCTCAAGTAGGGCTTGTGTGGTACAATAGAGTCTTCTCACAGATGCCCTGTGCTTTGCTAAAAAGCTGGGCCAAAGTCCAGATACCCACCTGAATGTGGCCTTTGCTTGCAGTTATGCTCCTTGCCTTACAGTTGAAAGCTGTGTTGTATGCTCTGGTCGTCCTTTGAGTATGCTTTTGCACCTTTAAAAATAAAAATACGTTTATTCAAGCTTCTATAGCACACGGACTTCTGGTTCTAAACCCGGCATTGCCCAAGTGCAACATTCTTCTTTCCACAGCTTTCCAAAGGCAGCATTATATGAGTCTTCAGAAGTCTTTCAGATATGGAGGAGGAGTAGGGAGCAGTACGTGGTGGTGCGTAGGTATAATTCTGGATACAGACAGAAACCTGTGATTTTACTGCATCAGGAAGAAAGGTCCCTAAGGTCACGTAACTGTGATCTCCATCCTTGAGCCTTTCTTAAGTCATTTCAAAATAAACAATTTTTTAAACCTAGTTTGTTAGCCTGTGAACAAGTAGATAAACACTGCACTATGTGCTGCCTTTTGGATAGTATACAGTGTGTTCAGAATAATTTCTGGTTTGGAGATTTAAAAGGTTTTTTTACTTCTAGCTGTGCTGTGTGAAAACTAAAGTGATGGATGCATGTCACTTACTGGACCACAACAACCTGGATTCAGAAAACATCTTTCAAGTTCAGGGGAAGAATATTTACAGCCTCATGAGACCTCTCTGGATATAGTGCTACACTCCAAGATTCTATATGATTTGGCTAATTGCACTTCAAATTTAAATTTGACTTTTTTATTTTACAGCAGTTTTTTTTTTCCTTCTGGAAAGAAATGCTAGTATCATGTAAAATACACTGCTTTTACTTGTGGAGACTATTGGATCTTATCTGAAAGAAATCAGACTGCCTTAAAATGCTAATCTTCATTACTGTGAAGTATGCTACAAGGAACACTGGGAAAGGTTAAAAACAGCAATCTCAAGGCAAGCTGCTGATTATTCACATTTGTGTAGAAAAAATATGGTTTCTTATTTACTAGATGCTTGCTCTGCGTTCATCCTAGTAAAATATCCTCCTGCAGGCCTTAATACTGCTGCTATTTTACCTCCCATAATGAATATTCAAAAGCTGCAGTCATTGAGGACTCAGGTGGCAAAAATAGTAAGATGATTGAAGCAAGCCTTGATATAAAAGCCTAAAAGTACATTTCCAACTGCATGGAAATAGTGCCGATTTCCCTTTCTGACCACGTAAAAGAACGGTGCCAGGAAATCTCCTATGAGTTAAATGCCTGTTTCACACACTGGTGTGATCACATTTTTCTTTCTGTATGATGTCTTGTGATAAGTATTTTTAAAAAAAAGAAAAAGAGAAAAAGACAACAGGGCTTTCTGTAATCCTCTCTCAAAATGTATTGGAATTGAGAAATGGGTATAAAGGACATACTGTTAAGATAGGGCAATGCATGCATTGTTTTCTACATAATGCAGTCAGGGTCTCCATGGTAAAAAGAAATTTTTATTTTATTTTTTGTCACCATCAGCAGTTAACCTAAAGTAGGAGCTGCTCCATTTCATTATAGGTTACATGGCTTAGCATACAAAACTAGCTGAGAAATGTACATCATAAACACTGCATTTTTTAATAGGTTTTTAAAATATGCTTTAGGATTAGTGAAGAAAATACAATACAGCGTATGTTATTGTTCTGGAATATTTTTTAATAGAAAGCGCTCCTTTTCAGCATTCCCCCTTCAGCGGAGTCACTTAGACACTTCCAGCTGGTGGCAGGGGATACAGCCATAATACAGCTTTCTCTGTCCCAGCTGTCTTTTTCATTACGTTAAATGCGTTACGATGGCTGCGCTGTTTTATGAAGGTTCAGGTACAGAAAGGTATAGGAAGAAATCTGCAACTATGCATTTTTGTAGTGACTGCAAGCTTCTGTGAGATCTCTGAATCCTGAATGTGTTCCTGGCTCTGGTCACAGATTTCCTTCCAATCACTGGAACATTTGCTGTAAGGGCTGGCTAAAGGTGCCCGAGGAAATCACCTTTTACAAGGGAGCATTGTTGTAAAGGATTTTTAATGCATTATGGCTCACGCAGCATCACAGTTAAAGAAGAACAGGGATTTAGAAATTAATGCTGAAGAAGAAACTGAGAAAAAAAGAAAACACAGGAAAAGATCCCGGGATCGGAAGAAAAAGGTATCTAGATCTGTGCCAAATTCTGACGGGGAGTCTTTTGTTTTAATTTTCTTACCTTGCAATTTGAAGTATCAAAGCTTGTTCTTGCATGTAACTTGGTAGCTGCCGGAATAATTTGTTAATGTTGTAAAATAGCATTGATAACCGTGGCTGTGGGGTTTGCAAAGCAATTGAAGGTTTAATTGGATATTAGTTGATTGCAGTGATGATGCAGAAGGTGTGCATTCATTTCCCAGAAAAATCACTCGTGTTACCGTGATGTGCAAACTGTCTGTGAGTTGAAAATAGTTTGTAACCATGATGTGAGGTTAAATGCTGTGCTTTCCCGTAGGTTTAACAGCACAATAGTTTAGCCTTACATACATGTACTTAAGGGGATGTGTGTGGAAGCAGATTTTTTCTTCTTTGTGTTGGGACTGTGTCACATGTTTGGTTTCTGAAACACCCGGTTTTGGGATAATGTTACAGAAATAAGGTGTTTCAATGTTTCTTTTTTTTCCTAAGGGTGAGCTGTTTTACAGAACTGGGCTGTAACAATCTGTTATTAGCAACTTTCTTTTGTTAGGGAAATATGTGACTGAGATCACAGAGCCTGTTTTTTCTCTGCTGTAGATTTGTCTTAGCTGCAGAAAACCCTCCAGCACACTAGGACCCGAAAAATTCAGTAAGCACTGCATTGCTCATTGTTCAGTGCAGGAGCCTCTGTGTGATTCTAGTCTTAGCGTTTTTCTCTAAGATATAAAGCAAAATAGTTATAGTTTGTGGCATAATGACAGATAAAGAGGCCAGCCACTTTGGCAGCTCGGTGGATATGTCCTTAAAAATGACACCTTGTGCTCTGCTCTATAGAAATAAGGCCCTGCCATGATTTCTTGTCTTTGGCTGTGTTTTGTTACAATTTTCCAAAAACATATCAAGAAGCCAGTTGTCTTAACGGAAACCTGGGTATGTAGTATTTCTGTGTGCCTTTGTGAAATCCCCCTAAGGGGGGATTGGATAATCTTCATACGCTCAGAGAAGTGGTGCATGTGCTTCCTAAATGACATGTAGATTTCCTCTAACATATGTGCATCTTTTGGTTGGGTGAGACTCAGCATTTCCCTGCCCTTTTCTCTTTTTTCTCTGCCATGGCAGTACTATACATAATGAAAAGCACTAAGAAACCCACTGCCTTCTGTTCCAGTGAGCACATTAGGAGACTGTTTAGATGGCTGCAGCGAATGTACTGCAGCATGTTAACTGTAGGTATTTTTTCTGTGTGGATGCAGCAAAGATCTTCTGAATCATCTACCAATATAAAGGAAAGCGTGAGAATAAGATTCTGTCTTTGGGGGTGATTCTGAGCTGCTGCTATTTGAAACCGGCCTGAATTAGTAATATTTTTCTTGTCTGCTGTTTAGGTTATGTGCAGGTCTGTAATGTGTCTATCAGGGTGGTGGGGTATTTTTCCCCCAGCTGAAAATGACCACAGCAGTTAAGAACTTTAGGAGCTGGCTCGTCAACCCATATTTACCCATAGCTTGTGAGCTAAAATGCATAGTCTCTCAGCTAACTCTACTCAAGATGCAGAAAGCCCACGTTGTAAATGTGCTCAAGTTTAACAATAGCGTGCCCAACCAGATCCGTATACTGTCTTTGTGTGAGGGTGCTTTCTCTGACTTTGTAATTAGAACAATATAGAAGGGATGTGGCAGTGAGAGACTCTTGATTCAGTGAGGTGAGACAATTGCTTTGTGGACAAAAATGCTTTATTGTTTATACAACACAGTGCTGTAGAAAGGAAATCTCTTAGCAACCAGAGTGGCACATGGATAAATATCAACTTATTAATCTTAATTGTTTGGATTTTTCAGTGTTTTATTTCTGCATCTTAAGAATGAGAGAGCTTTTGCTCCACCAAAAGCTTTTGTTGGGTTCTCCCCGCCCCCTTCATCTCACACTGAAATTTGGTAGCTTATTCCAGTTTCTTTCTGGGTTTGCTTAGTACTATGCAGATTCAGGGCATGTAGAGGCTCTCTCTCCTAGGAGAATGGAGCAAAAAGCAGTAATTGCTTCACTTAAAATTTATACATTTGGACATCAGTCTTCTCATAGCAAAGACATGGTTTTACCACCCAGTACATGGGGCGTAGGAAGTCCAATAATTGTGGTTTGCCATTTTGTACTTTTCTGACTATTTAAAACATTTTCCCCCCAATTTTTCCACTATGAGTTGTGAGTCACTTGTTCCTCTGCACCACCTACAAGCAAGCAGTACTTGGGGTGGGTTTTTTTTTTGATCACATGATACTGCACAAAGCTAACCCTTTGCTTAAGCAGCGTACAGAAATATCCTTTAGGGTCTTTCAGTCACGTTGGAACAGCAGAAAGTGCTAACGTTTGTGGATAATTTATACAGTAAGGAGACCAAGGCAGCCAATGGTTAGAAAGTAAGGCTGGTGGGAGCAGCCAGTGTCCTCGACTTGATGATACCAGCAACAGTCATGCTGATTTATGTTCTTATTTAGTTTGAGGATTGCAGTCTGAGGGTAATACTTCACTGCTTTTGACTGGTTAAGCAATTTACAGTATAATAATGTTTCTGTTAAGACTTGCTTCAATACTTGAACGAGAGAAATGACCTTTTTAAAAATATACACAAAACAAACCCCTGTATTGTATCCAATCCCATTTAATTTCAAGGTGAGATATTTTCAAATCGCCGCACTTAGCTCTGTAGTGATGCTGTGCTTCTGTGCCCTATGGGCCCACCACACTCTTTCTGTTTGCCTGAATTCAAGACGTTTCTGAAGGTCCAGAGCTTAAATAGTCTAACTCGTGTCAGAAAGGGATGGGGTGAGGAAATGAAGTGAGTACAGTGAAGGATCTGCATTACACGGGTTTCCCGTTTATTCTGCCCAAGTTATATTACGGCTTCAAGCAGTTCTGCCTCTGAATGGTTGTGCAGTGTCCTCCTCTGCAAATAGTTTGAGTGCACCCAAGGGCAGACCTGAGCCTTAAATGGTATCACAGAACAAGCCAAGGCACCCTTAATAATAACTGATTGATAAGACGGCTTTCTTGATTCCGTATAGTGCAGCTCGGTCATGTGTAGTTTGGTTTGTGAAAACTAGAAATTGTTTATCCTATAAAAATGTCTGGAAAGAAAATAGTTGCTTAGTCAGTGCCATTCCTAAAATAAAGGTGAAATCTCTGAATTTTTTTTTTGTGTTCTCTGTTTAGTACATAGTAGAAGAGAAGGGTAGGTCTTGGCGCATACTCAATGATTTATGTTTTATACAATATTCAGTAGGACTGAAGTGGTTTCCATTTGCGTGTAGTGCTCGGGAGCTAGCATGTTCTTTGGGAACACAGAATAGCTTGATCATAATGCAAAGCCTGGCTGCTGCCATCTCCGAGATGTTAAAGGCTGTTGCTGTCACATCCTCTGCTGCTGCAAACTTGTGGGCAGCAGGGAAAGTAATGGATGCCAATGTTGCAAATCCTGGTAATTTCATCATAAGGCTCCAGTGTTTAAAGGTTTTACTTAACAACTTTCAGGTATGCTGGAAAAATTACCCTGCAGTTTTCTAAAGGGTATAAATTGAAATGCTGTGTCAGGAATGTCAACCTGTAGCTATGCAGCTGTTTGTGTGGGTTCAAGGAGCTCGTGAATCTCCTGGACTGGGCTGTGTTCCCAGATGCAAGGGTCTGTGGGAGGAGGCTTGGACTGCCCAAGGTAGCAGAGCTGGAAACACCTCCCAGGGTAGCAGGCATCATATCCTAACTGGGAGACTCCCACTGTTCTTCCTCCTCAGCTCTCTCCGGGCTGTCAAATGTTTTATGGATCTCAGCTGTGTCAAGGTTTCAGTACGAATCTCATGAAGTTGAAAAAATTCACCATCTGCATCCACACAATTAAGCTGAGCAAAGGGTTGTGCGCAGGTTAGCTTTGGTTCAAGTGGCTTCTTTGGTTTAGTTCACAGTCATAATTAAACAAGTTTAAGGAAAATGGGTAGTTCTTTCTCTGACAGGCAACGTTCCTGTCATGAACTCTCTGGTTTAAAAGCAATTCAGGTTGGAACTGGTGCAGTTTTCACATGCAACCAAGCCGAGCAGTTATCAGGGAAAATTTGAAATGTGAGTTTCAAGGCTTTTAACTCAGGTAACAAGTCCCCATCTTTTTTTTTATCTCATGATTTCTAAACAAATCTCAGGATTAGCAAGATCTGTTTCATGGTCTCTGAGTGTTTGAACTTGACAATAGTAGAATCTAGACAGGTTGGGCACAAATGATTGTTCCTTAACTCATTTGTGTTAGGCACAAACCTGGCAGATGTTGCTCTAACATCTGGGAACCTGACTTTTGGCAAATGAAAAGATTATGTGTGTTGGGGCCAGAGGGAAATATTGTTGAAGTTGGTGAATCTTTCCTAGGTACTAGGAAAATCTCAATCATATCCTTGATTTTGGACATGATGCCCTGTCAGAGGCAAATCTAACTAAATAGTTGAAAGATATTTCTGATAGATGTTTCGGGTTACTGGTCGATGGGGTATCTACTAGCCCTGTTGAATTCTTACCAGCACGGGGTTTGGTGGTGGAAGAGTGTTCCTATTCAGCTGGAAAAACAATTGCTTCTTTGAAAATGACCCCCAAAGGCATGAAAAGATTGCATTGTATTGTGTGGGTAGCACTACAGCATCATTTGAAGTGGGCACTGCTCAGTGTTACTTTGTTGTTTATAAACCCAGAAAAAAATTTGCACTGTTATACATTTACATTTTTATTTAGGCAGGTTTAGAACATTCACCTTTTCCTCTTCACCTTCTTGATGCCTCAGGATAGTGCCGTCACAATGGATGCCCATTAGTTGTTATGCAAATGTCAGTTTGGGTTATGAACCACACTGTGCTTAATGTTTCCAGCTTGTGATGGGAGGAGATGGGGAAGAGGGAGGACTAACAATGGGCAACTTCGCCACTGTGGGAAGATTGTTCAGTGACTAGATTTAGAGCTGTACTCTCAGTGAGTATAAATCAATACCGTTTCAACCACCTGGTTGGTATTAATGGACTCTTTTATCCTTTTGTTTTTTCCACCCAGGCTGGGTTTTATTTGGGTTGTCTGGGGGGCAGCTGAAGGAGACAGGTCTCTTCTATGGAAAATGATTTTGAAGCAAAAGAAAGTTTAAAGATGTTTGTTGAATGTTTGTTACTGAGAGCCAGAATATTTGTCAACTAGTGGAACTGACTGAACACCTGCTAAAATTGAGTGTTAGACTCAGATACAGTTTGACTGAACAGGGGCTAACAACTAGGATCTTGGTATATGTGACGTGGGTAGAGAAAAAAAATAGAGAAGAAAAATGTCTGAGTTGAGTTGTTTGTTTCTTTTTTTTTAATTTACTTAATTCCGATACAAAGCTTGATGTATTCCCATGTTTGTTTGAAGGGAAGTGTGGATACTGAAGGACTGGATTTGCTGCAGCAACTCACAGAGCTGTTCAGGCCACTGGTAATGTGGTAACGGGGTTTTTCTGGCTGAGGCAGTGGGGCTAGGGCAGGACTGCCTTGTCAGGGCACAGAGAACCAGGCTTTGATCGGGCCCAGCATGCCTGTCGAGTTCGAAACCTCTTAGGCCTTTTAGCAGCTGTATGAAATAACCTAATTAAAGTATTATTATACTATAACCTCCCCATTAGACTGGCATGTGTGGGTGCCCACTCAGGTGGTGGGTGCCCATTCAAGTAATGAGCTCAACTGAGGCTTTACATTTGCCCCACATCATTTCTGACTTCAGGATTAGGCTACAGCCCTATATATTAAAAAGAAAAATACAGGTACCTTCAGAGGCTAATTGCGAGCATGTAAGTGAGACAATTTAAAACAATGTCCTCATTTTCAAAGGTATCAAGTATCCTTGAGCCGTGCAGCTTCAGCTGAGAGCTTTGGGCATTTCGCAGATCGGACCCTGACATCTCTGGTGGATATTTGGGATTGTATAACACTTTATAAAAAAATCTTTCTCATACGTCTGGTGCCTGAGCATGGTATTTGTATGGAGCTCTGCTTTGTTGGCCAGTGCTCTGCAAGGTGGCTAGTTACGGATCTCCACAAAGAGGTCAGCTTTCATTTTTATTTATTTTACAAAGTCGATATCGCTGTATGGTGGATTGAAAGGGAAATCCAACAGAATGTTACTTTAGTATTTATTAAAGTAAGACTAATGTGGGTAAGAGAACTAGACTGAAATAAGACTGAAAAGAAAATTCACTCTGGGATGAATATATTTCAAAAAAATTAATAATTTTGCCAATAAGATGAAGTTCTCCATTATTTAGAAAGTCATGGCTGTTTAGTAATGTGAATTTGTCCCATGTGAGATTGTTAGTGTTTTGAGATGTATGCAAGTAGTTTAATGCCTTTGTATTATATACCAGATCTAAACCTTTATTTTGCCTTTATAGCTGCAGAAGGATACGGGACATATTGTACTCTATAGTCACCTTCATCTGAGCATTATTTTAGGAAACTTTTTATGGTTTAATGACCTGAATGATATATTTTGCCTAACTCACTGGTTGTTCAGCAATGTTTTATTCACAGTTTTGGAGTTTAACTTACTGGGCAGCTGAAGGGTCTAATGGATTATATGTTGTGCCATCACAGTTATCAACTTTAAATATCAGTTTGTGTTGTTCAACATTTAACTATAAATGTTGAAAAGCATTTATAGTTAAAGAGAAAAGGATGAAGTAGAAGGGGTTCATTTTAATGTATTTTTAGGTTAGTTAATTGTGCAAATTCTGAAATCCTAGTTTATGCAGAATATATCTTAGTCCATATTTATCCAACTGGAATTAATGGGACTTTATAGGTTGTTACTTATTTATAAAAGCAGCAGTATCCAAGGCCCCTGTTAACATACCAATTGCTCATCAGGCAAGGAGGAAATCAAGGTTGGTACCTTAATGGGTATCCACTACCCCATCAGGGCAAGTTATACAGATGCACTGACTGCATTTATTTCATTGATATGACAAGACATATATCATAGTGCCTAGAGGAGGCTACCTGAATGAAAATCTCCATCTGTAGTGTTAAACTTGGGGTGTCTCTTGGCCCCATCTCTACTGGGGACCAGGCAGGTTCCCAGATGTGCCTGGTGCTTCACCCATGGAATTAGTCATTAGTGCAATACCAAAAACTCTGTGATCTTGTCTCTTGCTTCCCTTGTGAAGGAAGGGATGCGTGTGTCACTTTAATACCTGATCCAATGTCAGTGGAATCACTGCCTGCTTTTTTCAAAGAAGTCCATGATAGCTGATAGAAAATTGTGGTTCATAGATTCTCAGCAGATTTCTGAACAGCTCTCAGTTTTGGTGCATGTCAAGGGAAAATCTCTGGTCACTAAATGAGCTTGAATTACATTCATGTATTCCACACTCATTTCTAATACTCCTTTAAGTACATATGCATAGATGGGATGAGGGTATAATATATGATTTATTTTTTTTTTGTATTTTTGTAGAATATGGAAGGTATTTTTTGAAAGCAGAAAAGCGTATCTTTTTTTCAGTAAAATCTTGTCAGCTCAGCTTTGAGCTATAGCCCTATTCTTAACCCTGTGGCCTCTGCCTTTTGAAATAAGGTGTTATTAAGTATCCAGGCTCTGCTGGGGGAAGAGACTTGGGAGGGAAGTCAGGAGACAAGCAGTTGCTGAATTCTGAGCGCTGTGAAAGGATTTCCTGGAGCTGCTGAAGCAGCTGTTTTTGCATAAACTTATTTTAAAAGATAGCACCATGATTATGCAAATCCTTGAACTCTGATAGACTACAAGCAACTAGTAACCAATCTGAATTCAAGTACTCATATAGTTCACTAGTGCTAAGGAGTGTCCCTGGGGAGTTACACAAATAATCTTCTCCACTAATGATGATGTGATTTGCAGAGCTGGGGCTAGTGTTCTTGCGAACAGCTGCTTGCGTGGCATCTTTGATTGCAGAAAACTTTGGGTTGAGTATAAAAACTCATACCCTCTATGAGTAAAGCATTTATATACAGCGAAACATATATGTAATACATATACTATGTGAGTTTGTCTGTGTGCAGGGCAAGAGCAGGAGGGGAGGTGGTGCTCAGGTTGTGTTCTTTGCACCAGTCCATCTATAGCCCTGAGTCAGGCATCTCCTGCTTCCCACAATGAGTCTCCATCTGTGTTAGGGAGCACTTACATTGGGAGAGGTTGCCTGGGTGCTGCAAGGGATTTAAACTCAGAGAAAACATGTTCCCTTTGCTCCCATGCAGTGGCTCCTGGAAAGCCAGGCTCAGCTCAACACCAGTGCTGTTGGCCAGCCTGGGTCCTTAGGGAGAAGCTGTCCACAAAGTTGTTAATGATGTTTTCAAAAATGTGCACTGTGTGGGTGTTCATGTAATTTACAGTATGATTCTGTTTCATTTCTGTCACTGATTCCTAAAAGAATTATAGGTTGTTGTTTTTTTTAATGAAAAGACAATTTGAAAGAGCAAGTCATTAGATAGAATAGGAAAAAAGTTAAAAGGTCTTTTTCAAACTTCTGCCACTTTTCTTTTGAAATTCTTCAAATGACAGCATCACCAGTAATTTCTGCATCACCTACTGAGTTCTCAAAGCTCAGAATAATTCAGGAGTCAATGTAGTTGTTGAGATCTTCCTTTCAGTTTTGGCACGCTGATTTGCATATTCTAAAGAGCTTTCCTTAAAGGCAGTATTAAAATAAGAAACCACAGTCATGCTATCCTGTCTGTACCCTCTAATAAGCCATACTTTTACCTGCCCTATTTGATGTTGATAGAAGATTCAGTTGAGGGGTTTGCTTTCTGTTCAGTGCATCAGTTCGCTTTCTTTTAAATGTCAGGACATAGAATAATTCCTTCATTGGCTTCCCTCAGTTCAGCAAGATTGTCACCGCTAGCTGGGCAGTTGTCCTTCCAAGTGATGTGTCTTGTATGTTATCCCAAAGATTACTGATCTGGAGGTCGTCTTCACTGTTCTCTGGGAACTTGTAGATCCACAGAGCTGTGCAACATCCACTGGATAGATATTCCCTGTACTTCCCAATGTGAGTTTACGGGTCATTTTCAAACAGAAGGTAAAGGTGGAACTGAGCCACTGGCTGTAGCTAGTTATGTGTAACATTCAAATTACTTTTCCAGGGTTGTAATCAGAGTATCTTATAAATGTAAGGTTTCATAGCTTTAAATGAGATTCTTTCACAGGCTGAATAATTTTATTTTCTCCTACACAGCTTTTTTCTTTCTCCTATAACTGCCTCACCACTCCTTCTGGACCCTACCATGGTATCTCTGAAGTTGCAATCATTTCCCATTCATTAATCACTAGCTCAACGTTTAGCATTTGCAACCATCTCATCAACTGAATTTACCATTGGCCAGTGAGGAAATATCAGAGTCTGGATGATCTGAGTCTGTAACCTGTTCTGCACCCTTGGGATTTGTATGAATTTAGCAATCATCTCTGTTGCTGAGGCTAATGTTTTCATGTCCAAACTGTAGGAAAATTAATGTGGATATTATTCAGAAACAGACTGCTGACTAGACCTTGAAGCATAGGTGAATAAGCCTGGAGTGCTCTCCATGACTGAGGGAAAGATTTCCCCAAGAGGGAGAGATACATACACCAAGTACCTCATAGTGCAGCAAGTTAAAAAAGAGCCTCAATCTATGTGTGAGTAAATGCAGCATTTTCCTGCAGTGCTGAGGATGCCTCTCTCAGGACAGGTATTTTTTGGCCAGACGATAGCAGTATATTCTGGAGGGTGGCTGTGGTTTACTTTTTCTTACACAAGACTCTGAAAAGTTAAAATATCCCATAGTGAAATATTGCTGAGAAGTAGGTGGGAAAGGCTTCCTTTATTACATTTGTAACATCTAAGCAAAGAAAACATCTTCAAGGAGAATCAGTGAATCCACTGGATACCTGCAGTCCTAGTTTTTCCCATCACTTGATTTAATTTGAAACCACCAGCACTTTGAAGCTGTTAAACATCAAAATTCTGATAACTAAAGACTGCTGTTTTTCTACCAGTCTGAAAAGATTAAAAAGATGTTGAGAAGAAAACATGTCTCATGACAGTGGGTGCACAATCAAAGTTTCTAAGTAGGGCAGCCTGAGGAACAGCCAACGCTTTTTAACAGTTATGGGAAAGTGTATGTTGTTTGATGTTCCTATCTGATATTTTCCTGTCTACCTTTTTTGTAATGTCAGAATGTTTGGTTATGCTTAAAGAAGGCTTAATAAATGTATTGCACACTCAGCACACGCTACCCACATAAAAGATAAAAGTATGCAAACTTCCAAGTCATCCAAGCAGCAAACAAAGGGGAGGGGGTTCTCCCACTGACTCTTCCAGTTTGATCTTAAGCAGTTTATTTAATCTCTGGTTTTCCTCTCTGTAAAATATCTCCATATTTTATTTCTGATGCATTTTAAGGATCTCTCTTCAATTGGCAAGCTATTTTTCTATTTCTCTGTTCTTCATAGAGAATATATTTTACATGTCTTGGATAAGGATCATTGCTACAAAATAAGGACCATGCAGG
This sequence comes from Tringa tobata, assembly GCA_033628505.1. Taxonomy (NCBI): domain Eukaryota; kingdom Metazoa; phylum Chordata; class Aves; order Charadriiformes; family Scolopacidae; genus Tringa; species Tringa tobata. Next base: position 3,053,162 of record JAHREE010000128.1, read on the forward strand.
GTTTATAGTTTTTTAATGACCTGAGAGCTGCTCAGTCCTGCCCTGGGGTGTGACCTATTGGCTGTGTCCACAACTCTTGGGAACGTTCTTGCTGGTGTCTTGCCATAATTCTGGAGGAGAAATGTGTTTTTTAAAGAAGTATATGCTTTTCAAAACGCTTTTGGTGGAGAGGAAGCAGGCATGGTGACAATTCTAATTATGGCCCTTGGTATTCAGTATAAATATCCAATTTACTGTTGTTTAGATTAATTTTCTTTCCTGTAGTATACTAAGCCATTGGCTAAAGGCTGTTTTAGAGGCACTGATCATCCTAGTTAAGTTGCGGATAGAAACACATGTTCGCAAAGATTTTGTAAAGCTCTTTCAGAATTGTTTCTGTTAAGCCCACCCAAAATACAGGAAAATTGTCCAAATCCTGGTTTTAGAAGTGCATGAGTTTAATCTAAATTGGCTAAATGTAGTGTATTTTATAACGTTATACGTATCGTCTTGTTGACCTACGCGCCTGTTATCCTTGAAGCTAAACTCACTGAATTGTGGTCAAGTCATAGGTCCAATTAGAAGAACCACTGAACATATGCAATAAATTCAGCTTGAAAGGCCACACGCACAATCTGCCTTGGGTTGGAAAGCCAAGAGTCGCTGTGACCAAACAAGGTCCGCAGGGAAGCTGTTCAGAATTGTAGCCCTTTGTTCCCAGCAGCAAAGCTGCCCCTTTCTCCTTGTTTACTACCAAATGCAAATGAGCAAACAGAGCTGGTGCACTTTTCAAACAAGTCAATTTGAAGGAAGATGAGAAAAAAGGTATGAGAGCATTAGGAAGGATCTTGATATTGAAACGGGTGCAGTGATTAAAGGGGAGATACTGGGGTGGTTGGGGCAGCTGACCAGAAGTTTCGTTTCATTTTGGCTGTAACTAGCTGCCGGTGGATGAGCCCCTTGTTCTGAGGAGCTTCCTTTTAACCCCCAGTGTTTTACCCAGGCTGAATCAGTAGGTAAAACCCTGGAGCAGAATAGGACAAAGCCAGAAAAAATTCTGCTGGGGACTGGGCTCCAAACCCTGCTGAGTTCAGGGACGCCTGTGGTTCCTTTCAGGACAGTGCAGTACCGTGAGCAGTAGGTGAGCAGGACAGGTGATGTATGGATGATGAGATGGCTAAAGGAATGGCTTTTTTCCCTGAGAGCATCAGCCGTGCTGCAAGCGAGCAAACACAGTGCTGCCTGCAGGGCTGCTGCTCTCTGATTGCATTGCTGCTGTGGGACTGCAGTTGTCCTTGTGAACCCCTCCTCCCCAGACAGAAATGCTGCCTTGATAGGGGGAGAAATTAAGGCATCGAAGTAGGGAAAAAGACAAAAACCCTTTAGCTTTATAAAGCAAGGTGAGAAATTTAATTGGTTGGAGGACATCCAGGAGATTGCATCTGATTAAGTCCTTGAAAAGACAAGATCTCTTATCCATACGTGGTTGCATGAATTTATACCATGGATATGTAGCCTAGCGCTTTGTCAAGGTCCATTTACAAAGAGGTAACCACAAATGAATCAGGGCTTCTCAGTTTTAAAACATTTCCTGTATGAAGTTGAGCAGTTCATTTATGCCTGCAAAATAGCAATTGTTCCCTAAATAGCAGCCTGCTAATCAAAATGTATTATTTTTAATCCTTAAAGTTTAGGGGTGAAAACAGAATTTAGCTTCATGTCTTTCTGTGTGTTTCTTTTTCATTTGCAGTAAAATTTTCTCACATTTTCTTAACAAGTCAGAATCTCTGTCCTAGTTTTCACAAGACATGCTCTCTGTGCCTGCCTATTTCCTAGAAAATAGTTGTCTGAAAGAGTTGCCTGAAAAATGAGCAAAGATAATATCTCAAGAGGAAAATAAAGTCACAGATTATATTTATATTCAAACTAAACAATATCTTAAGGAAATATTGAGGAAATATACAAAGAGAAAAATAAAATTTGGGGGGGAGCAAGGGGAGATCTTGCAAAGCTAAACAGCAGAAGTGCCACCAGAGCTTTTGGAGGCTTCCGACTGAAACCTTGCAATACATTGGTTCTTCCTCTGGGTTCAGTTTTGTCTGTATTAGTTATTTAGAAGAGCATTTTTATTATATTTTTAGAAGTATGTGTGTTAACTAGTGGTAGTTGATTTTATTAATATCAGTTATTTTATGCATTTATTGTTCAGATGAATATTCAGTCCTTGCCTCTCGGATAGTTTTGTTCATGCAAACATAAAATGAATACATGAAGTGTCATTAATATGAGGGTTGCCTGGAATCAGTTTTATTTCAGGGGTAGCCAGTTACTGGCATTCAATAAATGCAATTGTCTATAGTTCTTATACTTGGCAGTTACAGATTAGAGCTGCGTGGCTTTAGGGAGGGCTTTCTAGCAGCACCATTTAGGTTTAATAAGTAGCAACCTTGTTTTGGATTCATCCTGCTGTTTGATGAAGAGACATTAATGGCTGCTGAGGTGGCAAAAGAGGACAAGGTCAGAGGTACCTCGGAGGGAGCGTATTAACCAGCCTCAGAATGACAACATGGACTTTTTGAAAATGGTAGAACCAGAATGTTTAATAGCGGAGCAGTGATAATAATGCTGGATTTCAGACTTCCTTCTGTCATGAGAAAAAGGCAGTTACATTTTGTGGGAGACTGTTGATGGCTGCCCTGGCACTGCATTGTACCAGGCCCATAAAGGCAGCGGAGGAGAGCTGGTCCTTTGGCCTTGTGCTATTAACATACTGCTGGTATTTTTCTTCCCTTGTGATGTATGTCTTTAAGTTGCTGCATGGCTTTAAGTCTAGTTACATTGTACTTGGAATGACTTTTAAAAACGTTTGACCCATGGACCATGGCATTGTTGCCTTTCCTGAATGATGCTGCCAAATGCACTGGGAGTGCGTGTGGGAGGGAGTCAAACCACTTGGAGCGGAGCCTGCAAGTGAGGGAAACTCACCTATCTCGTCAGAAAGAGGGAATTAAATAAATCTTTCCCTCCAGAGAACTAAGTTCTTTTGCATTAAATCAAGGAAAGGTTCCCTTTGATTTTAAAAACCTCTAGCTGCAAAAGATGTATTAGCTGTTGCAACTGAAATACATGTGGAAAAATGATGCTATATGTTGGCCACAGATTTCAGTTTTCAGAAAGCAAAATATTTTGCAACTTGATAGACTGATCAGCTTTATGTGTTGAGCTGACAGGAAAGAAAAACTTTGGGCGGCTTCTGGTTTTGAAATCTTTTAATCATTTTGAATTTTTACTTCAGCTGTCAGCCAGAAAGACAATAAAAAGATGCACCGTTGTTTCTCAGAGCTCACAAATGACTAAGCAAACTACGAGATATCTTTGCTTCTGTTGTCTTGGGTCTGGTTAGGCAAAAGCGCTAAATATTCTGGTGCTAATCCAGCAAAGTACTTGAGCGTGCACTTAAGTTTAAGCCTATTTGTAATTCAGTTGAGTACAGAGGGAGCACTGTGTGCTTAAAGCTGAGTCCAGTCTTAAGTGGTGTGTTGAATGGTGCTTACCCCATCAGACGAGAGAATTCCTATAAGAAAAGGTTGATCCTGAAATGCTATCAGTTATCCCAGCTCGGTGCAAACAAGGCTGGGTGTGAGCATCTGGGAGCTGGAGATGGCATCGTTTACCTTGAACAGTAGATTGAAATATTGGGGATTCCGATCAACTCAAAAAATTTGGCATTTCAAAGACGTTATTTTCTTCATAGGTGCTTTTTTTAAAAAAAAACCTGTGTTACTGATATTTGTACATGAGTAAACAATGGTCAAATACTGACGGTGATAAAACCTTGAAGATGAAAACAATGATGTCCATTAAATAAGGCAAGGAAGGCCCACCTAGCACTGTCACAGCTGATACTTGCTCTTAAATTATTGATTTAATCATACTTATTATGCAGCTAATTAACTCAGTATATGGCTAGCGTTACAGAAGTATTAATCCAAAATGTAAAGTGTAAGTATACAAATTCTCCTTTGGCCTGTTATTTGTACGCCACAAATGTAAATTTGGAACATATTGGCTAAAGCCTACCAACTAATTCAGGCCAATTTTCTCAGCTTCTTAATTTAAAAAATACAGTTTAATATTCTTATTAAACTGTATTTGATTTAAGCTCAACGAACTATTTAAGTCAATAAAAAAAATGAACACATTCTGAAAAATAAATAAATTAAAAAAAACAGAAACCAAACACTCCATAAAATGCTGATTTAAATTTTGAAAATAAAAAAAAATCAGTCACTTGAAAGCTTTTTTTGTCATGTTGAACCATAGGATTTTTATTTATTTATGTATTAAATTGCTTTGCAAGTGTTTTGGAAAGCTGAAAATTCTGATTAAAATGTGTCATTTAGATTCAGTGAGGGATTCCTAAAATAATTTTTGTGTAATCTGGTGGTTTTTTCCCCAGATTTCTTTTATTGCTTTGAGCAAAGGGAGCCATTTCAATCACTAACACTGCTCTCTTTGTGAAATCCTTCCAAATACATCATGACCCTATAGCAAATTCAGTCTTGTGAAAAAACTACTAAGGATCAACTTACCCTAAGACTGCAAGTGACATGAAATATGAGCCCATGGTGATGGCAGTTAAGCATTTACTGTCATTCCTGACATACCTGTGATTCTGGAGGCTCAAATAAGCACTAAGATAGTTAAGTAACAGGATTATTCGGATAAGTGTGTCCTTTGTGTTATTGCACAAGTATATCTCATCTTGTAAACTGGAGTAAGTTAGTTTATTGAAGTGTTTTCCTAAATCCAGGAGTGAAAGGTCAACACCTCCATTATCATTAATATAGATACTTCATGCTGTGTGCTCTTTTAGTGGCTATTCCATTCAGCACTTGCAATGGTATAAATACTAATTGCAAGTAACTAAAATCTAGGCTGTTTGCTTGAACTGAGGGTGAATTATGCACCTGGAGGTTCGAGGCCCTCCACCTTCCCATCCCCTGAGGAGGAAGGCTTTGTAGGGAGCTGGCTGTCAGGGGGAGGCCAAGTGCTAGAGAGAAACTCATCAATTCTGTAGGCATGTTGATTTACACATGTGTGTTTCCTTTTTCAAGAGAATAGACAATCTTTTGATGCTTTGAAATCTTCTAAAAACTGGTTTAGGTCAATGGATTCAAACCTAAGATTGCTAAGACGACTATTTAAAATCACAGCTATTATCTATTTTAATTTCCTCTGCTGGAGAGTACCCCAAAACATTCATTATGTGGAGGGTATAATCTCTGAACAAATGACATGGTGGAATTAATGAACAATTAACTATGATCATGCGTTATAAACAGAGCTGATTAGAATCCACACATGCCTGGGTTTTAGAAAGACTCTTTTGAGTCAGCTTTGTGTTGCTGAGGTAGGACCATGCAGCTCTCATTTCTTATTCATTGTGTGAGCATAACATCATTTCCTCTGAGGTAAGGCTACATCTCTTAGTTTTCATGGCAACCAGACAAAGAATTCATCTATTCTTCAACTTCTATGTGTGGGGAGGGTAGGGGTGAGGAAAATAAGAATTTTTCCTTGTAATTTTCCTCTTGGTATGCTTATGTTGCAGACTTTCTCCCATATCCTAGAGACTATTCTGCAATATCCCACGTGGTGATTAAATCAGAGAGAATATTGTAACGCTGGAGGAAAGGGAATATCTGTCCCCTGTAGCTGTGGCTGCACGGTGGTGTATGCAGCAAGGAATGCAGTTACTGTGCTGTGCAATTTACTGTCTTCATTAAATCAGACAAGCGTCAGGTGAACCGTAGAAATTCCATCTGCATTCGCAGTGGGCTCCATGCATGCTATTGACACTTTGTCCCTGTCACGTTATTGAACTTCCAATGTAAATGCTTAATAAATGAATACTGGTATAAATTATGATTATTCTTTCAAAACAATAACATCAGATACTGTGATCAAGAATATTTTCAACCTGAAAGGGAAAATGCTTCTGTCATTTTAAAACAGAAGCAGGCCCTGAGCTCTCTTAATGTCATTGGGGACAGGCGAGGATTTGTTTCAGAAGCTGCAGTGCAGCACCAGGCAATGACTGGACATACAGCTTGATGATTTTGCATCACATAAAAGCACTAGCTTCCCTCTTATCGCCTCAGTGCTCTGATCATCCTGAAAAGTGAGACAAAAGAAACGGTCCACTGTATACTGACCTTCGTTGTAACAGCAGAAACCTTTCATTATTTCATCGCATTACTTGATACCCTCAAGGGCAACGCATTTGAAACTAGGAAATTTCATTTGTAGAAAGCAAACATGCAAAATTTGCATTACATAAGGAGAGGTGGAGTTTTACACATGTACTTTGTGTGTGTATTTGTGCTTCTCAAAATCTGTGTACCTGAGAAATGCTTAAGCAGTAACTTATAGAACATCTCTTTAGTCAGAGAACATTATGTGTGAATAATTTGTTTGGAAATAATAAAAAGTTCCTGAAGTAGGAACAACACAAGCAGATAAGCCTGATAATCCATCCCAGCCCTGTAAGTGGAGAAATGGTTTGCTTGAATTACCCAAAGATATGTTCAAATGGTACTTTTAATATTCCTAGCATATTTATCAAATGTTCCCTGCCAGTAGCATTTTGTGCTGGTAAGGACTATGCACCCTAACTGTTAAACAATAAATAATTGGTTTGAAGAGGCTATAGCAAAATCCTCAGAATTCCAAGGTTATTCAGGTTTGTGATGTTAAATGTTGGTGTAATAATTTTGTTTGTAGGATCCTTATTTGATTCTCATGTGTTCTTATCTTGCATTGCTAACTACTTTGAGCAGTGCTCAGGTACAAATGGGAAGAAGTAAGTGTTAGGTGGATAAATCCAGAGTTTCTGGTAGGACTTCTTCAATTATCAAGTGTCTTTTCCTCTTAGTTTCTTCTGTTTTAAACCACAATTTATTCCATTATTTGTGCCCCACTACTGATGGCCTGAGATACAAATTATGATACTATGCTTGTCTTTAGATAAAAATGCTTTTACCTAAGAATCTGAAAGTGCTTTTTAAATTATTATGTTTTAAAGGCTTTGGCCTCTCCCCTCTTTGCAAGAGAGATGTGGACTGTGTGAAATCTATCTGCACCTTGCTAAAGCATTCAGCAGTTATAGGACTGTAGATGTAGTGGCTTTGACCAAAGACTAGCAATGAGTCTAAACAGGCCAAAGCACCCCTGGGGGGTGGGATTTGTTCCTGTGTGAAGGTCACAGAACACAGTTCCTGGCTGGATGACACAAAGGGAAGACCTCAGAAACCTGGCTGCAGGTCATGATGCTCCAGCTGCAGAGAGCTGGTGGTGTTCAGTTCATTGTGTTCAAGTGGATGGGAGAAAACGTAATGAGTTTTGGGTGAAGGTGCAGAGGAGTGTAAGAGCATATGTACAGTAGGTAGCAGACCATCCTTCAGCTTTCCAGGGACTGAGCCCCGAGGAGAGCAGCTCCCTGGGTTTGGAATGTGCCCTTCTGTCTGTTTAATTTTAGAGCCACTCAGCTCTGTTGGCTGCCCTGCCTTGAGCCATGGTACAGTTTCTGAAAGCAGGTGTAGATGTGACAACTTGCTATTAGAAAGGATTTGTTACCTTCGATGTGAGAGTGAGGTTTTCTTTCTTCCATCTCACAGTATCAGGGAGTTTGAAACCAGTAAGATTTGAAAGTTTAACGCTCCAGAATGGAAGGTTTGTTCTAGTTGATGGCTGGAGTCTGTGTAAGCAAAGGCAAGGGTCCAACACTGCAGGGAATTGGGAGTTGCTGTTTCAATGGGATTAATGGAAACTTTCATACAGGAAGATTCTTTCCCCTTTAGAGATGCCTGTTACACACTGATCACTGGGCAGAGATCCTTCTGCTGACTCTTCACAAGGAAGCTCCAGAGACAATAGTTTTATTAGACCATTGGTCCTTGCAAGCTACTTATAGCAGCTTTCCCAAAGCCCCATATTGCTATAGTTAGGACACTGCCGTCCTAATGCACATGTTCTGCTTCCAGGATCTAAACAACCCTCTCTTTGGGGCTTTTCATTATTCGCTGTGGACACACATTAGGCTGGGCAAAGCCGATGTGACTGCCCTTGATCCAGTTCTGCACGAAGGCGGGAATATGCTCTTGACTTCTACCAGCTCAAAGTAACACCCAAGGTTTTACAACTGAACCTAATCTCCTGAATCAGCTGAAGGAATATCTTCCTTCAGATGCAAATTTTTAATTCTGAGGGATAAACAGCATAGTCAATAGTTGAAGTAATATGCTTGCAAACTATATGTAATATTCTTTTCCAGGATAAAATTAATAAAAATCATGGCTTGATGTGTTTTCCTTTTTGCAAGAAGCCTTTGCAGATAGAGAGTGGATGTTTGGAGACCAAACCATGAAAGCATTGATCAATACAGCCAAAGGAAACCTGCACCATTAGTTCCCCGTCCGGTAATGCAATTGCTTAATAACTGGTGGCATTGATTATTGAGAAACTGAATACTGCGTGCTAAAAAATGAGAATATAGATTCATTTACAACATAGCAGCTCATCTCTCTTCTGGCTTTTAGAGAATATCTGTAATCATACTGTGAGCTACAACGTATTGATGACCCCAGAGAAGCAACAGGGCATTAAGATGGATGAAAAGAAGTCAGAGTCCTAGTTGTAGTCTCAGCGTGATCTTGGAGCGTGGCCCAGTGTTTCTTGGACTACGGTCTGTTCAGACTCATTGAGCCACTTGTCGCTGAAAGCTGCAGGGCTGAACTCCTCTTTTTCCTCTGTCTCACCACCCCCAGCATTTGCATGTTAGTATTACAGGTGTTTGACTTGCCTTTGGATGGACACTGGTGGGTTGGGGGCACAGCGGTGCTGGCCCGGTGGGAATCAGAGGTGGGTGGGAGAGGCAGAGAAGAGTGTATGAGCACTGTGGTTTTGACTTGCAGCCTAACTTTAAGGTTAAAATGCACCATCAGCATTTTTATGGCTTGATTCTTTCTGTTGAGTAGAAGCAGAATCATCTTCCAGCCTTTAACACTTAGTTGGATCACAGATTGTGTTGTAGCCCTCTGTAGTTCCAGTTGTAAAAGCATAAGGTAAAAAGAATACATTTTCAAAACACATTCTCAGTGTCTTTGTTTAGCCTACAGGTGGTGTGGGTTTTTTTGTTTCTAAGTTATCTCTACAATATCTCCAGGTTCTCAATAACTTCACCCACTAACAGAACAATTTTGTCGGTTAAAAAATAGTGCCTGATATGCACTCAGTTGTTTTACTGATGGTAACAGATAAAATCCTGGAAGAAAGAACCATCTTTTTCTCCTATTGTAACTGTGTATGCGAGGGATCAATGTGGCTTTGGTTTGATTAGGAGCATGAGTGAAACCTCCGTAGGCTCAATTCAAGCTTTGCTTTCTCCCCATTACTATCAAAACCTCAAGTTGCTACCTGTGCTGGTAGGAAAGACCCAACTGCAAAAGCTCCTTAAGTCCCCAGCCTGTCAACTGGCTTATCTTTTCCTGTGATTATAAGGAAACGGAAGGAAAACATTGCCCAGCCCAATACCCAGAACTTTATGATTTGGCAGTGATTTGCTTTTAGCTTTAGGGTTCGCTGCTGTTCTCTTGCTTCTGTCCTGTGGTGAATTAGGCAGGTTTCAGAACTTTACAGCCCAGTTATTTTCGTTTCCACAAACTTGATTGCAATTCTGGTCCCAGAAGTGACTGTGAAAAAGCAACACAGTATGAGGTTTGAAATCTGACCCCCAAAGGTATGTTGCTGTTAAATCTCTGAGCTTTAACATTAAAATATTTTAATTTTCTCTTAAGAAGAAACTGAAAAAAGCTGGCTGATGAAGGTTGGTATGCATTTGCTACACATGAAGCATGAGTCACAGCATCAGAAACATCAAAGCATTTGCTAAGGTACAAATGATATGCCAGGGAGGAAGCAAAGGCAGGTGTGATACTCGTGTTGACTGACTGTACGGTGAATGCTTACTGATCAGGGGGTTTAAGCTCAAGAGAAAGCTACAGACTGTGTAGATGTAACCGTTCTCCTAGCACTACAGACAAATGCAATAGGGCTGAAGACAAAGATGTAGAATCTTTGGACTTGATCCTTTGTGGAAAACAAAATGAATGCTACCAGAGATTGACTTTTACCAATACTTTCTGCTTTCCTCCTCCTTCCTTCCATCACGCTGAACATATGTTAGTTTACTTTCTGTGTAACATTTGGCCATATGTTGAACAAGTCCTCTAGGAATGACTTGCCAAGTGCCAGAAAATGCTCTGCTGTGGCAAACTGACAGGTAGACTAATGGTGTTCTCTTTTAATGATGTTTTAACATAAGCAGAGATTTGAATGTCTTTGGAAATATACGCAGGAGGAGGGACTGAGGTTTCTTAACTGTGATAGAAGAAAAGAAACAACCATGAGCAGTGTTTTAAAAATCCCTCCCCCTACCTCTGGTCATTTTTATTAAAGGAGAGGAGAGTTTAGACTTAATTTCTTTTTAGGTTGTGCTTCATGTGGTTATTTACCTGTTTGTTTGAAAGGAGTCTTACAAGATTCAGCTCTGTTAATGGTTAGTCTCTCACCTCTCTTGATTCAGATGTAAATAGTTCCACTACATATAAAACCTCAAAAAGCAGACCCTAGCAAGCAGGTTTATCCCATTTAATGTTTCAAAGAGAGAGTTAAGAGCTTTCCGTTTAGGCCTACCAGCATACACATGACAGAGAGGAATCAGAATAGCCAAACACAAAGATTTCTTGTCATTATTTAGAATCAATTGGAATGTGTGATTTCTTTGCAACCATGTAACTTTATTTTGCTTATATAAAGAGCATATTAGATGTTTGCAGTCTGCTGTCTGTATGAAAAAGCATCAATACATTTCATTCCAATTGCATCTTCTTTTGATACTGAACATTAACATTTTTCCAAAGGAACAAGTGATTCCTGGGTTCCTCAAAGAAGAAAATTGTGTAGGCTGAGTTTTCTTGCAGTATCATAAGGAAGAAACCTTCAAATGGAAACTTCTGAGTGTATTTATAGTGAAGCAGTAAAATAGACACATTTTTGTAAGTAAGCAAATATACACTCCTAAAGACTACTGAAAGTGACAGAAATTAATCTGGAAGCCTTTCTACCCTGCTCCTGATCTGGCCTGGGGTCTTCTCAGTAATTATTTAAGAAAATGATTTCTTGTTTGATTTGTTTTGTTTGTTACTTTATTCATTTTAGAATGAAAGTGGAAGGTTTGAAATTGTTACGTTGTACTGAAGTCTGTGTATGGATAATGTGTTATTTGTTGCCTGTGGCTTCTCGGGAGTCTGAGCAGAAGGTAGGAATAAGTAGCAGATCTTGGGAGACCATTTTGGCTGCAATATGGTGGCTCTTTGTTGGTTTGGGTTTGTTTTGTTTTTAAATTAATTTGTAGAACTCTTCTTTACAAGGGTTAAGTTTTACCTTTCTCTATAATGTTATTGTAGTGTATGAAATATACCTGCAATATTCAGTTCTCAATGTTTCAGTAAGCACATGAAATACGAGGCAAACCATAACATTTATACTCCTTTCAGGGTTAGCATTAGCCTGGTTTTTAAAACAGTAAATATGTTTTTATGCACAAATATAAATTACAATTTATATGAGTTTACACGTATGTACGTGTACACACACTTAAGATACTGGGTATGCTGTATATTTATCACAGAGTACCAATGAAAAGACCCAGCCACAATGACATAGAAACAGTAGTAAATATTCTTCAACGTTTGATTACATTTTCCAGCATTTCTTCTGGATTGCTTTCTGCCCTGATAAAATGAATAGCTCATCAACACCTTGGTGTAAACATCAACTGCAGCCTGTAGCTTTATTTTTCCATCATTAAACAATTGACAATGTGTTCAGTATTCCAGCCCAGCTGATCATGAGATAAAGTGTGACTAAAAAGTAGATCATCTAATTGGATGCTCCAGTGTTTGATAGGACACAAAGGGCTCCTTTCTCCTCCCTCACGCACCCGTGCAGCTCCTGCTGCAGTCAGGGGGAGCCGTGCGTGCCTGTTTGAAGCACGTTGCTGTATCTGAAGCACTTGCTCCATTTCGTCATTGAAAGCAGTACAGCAATGGAGATGTCCAAGCCAAGCACAGCCACTTCTTGACTATTTGTATATTCAGCTGGTTGCAGTGTTAGGTTTAGTGCCCGAGCTTCTCTTTTATGCTTTTGTGGTCCCAAATGTTCCTTGGCATGGGATGTCCATGCAGCATTCATGCTTTTCATGGTGGAAGATGACTGATGGTTGTATTAGACACGTCCATTAACTACCTACAGTCTTCCTCAAAGAAGAATTTTCTTGTTTTCCTTTTTCAGTTTTTCCTTTTGTAAAAACTGCTCTTTTGTAGACAAACACCCCACAAGTGAGGTTGCCAACTGTTGAAGGTGCACACCAAGTCTGTCTTGGAGATGCCGTTCCTGGGGTGACAGCAAGTACTACAGCTGTCATGTCTGAAGTGCTGAAGCTACTAGTTGTGATGCACAAACAAAGGACTTGGTTCTATTTCTGAATATATGTGGGCACGTGAGAAGGAAACTGAGCCCACCAGCTCTCTTCCATGCTTCTTTCAGGTACAAAATTGCAGAATTGGGATGAATTTGGACTAATGTCAGAGAGCTCAGAAGTTTCCTTTGGAAGGCTCCTACTGTCAAATGTTTCATTGCTTTCTCATGTCTGGAGTTGTTTTATAACAGTAATTATTCAAGTCTCGTGTATTTTCCAAATGTGCCTTTTGACTGTGTTGCGCCACAGGCGGTGGAGATGGGAGCGGGGTTCATCTGCATTTGTCTTTGCCTCCATGCTCAGGCAGGCTGACCCCTGTTGGCCTCTCACTTTAAATGATTTTCTGTATAATTGTCCCTGGGAGGTTAAGAGCTTTGCTTTTTCCTAGTACCTGACAAGGGACCAGAAACTTGTGGCTCACAGGCCAGATACAGCTGGAAGCTCTTATGTATGTTGTGTTGTGGGTGTCTGGGCTGCCAAAGACATTTGGAAATACTCAACCCTCTGCAAAGAGGCAGTTCCTCACACGTGTGTGGGAATTTGTTGCAGCTTTTTTCCTAGCCATCCCTTTAGTAAAAAAAAAAAAAAGTATGGGAACTGCATTTGCACAGTGTTTGTGCTGCTATCTTAGGATTGCCCATACGCCCAGAACTTGAACGTGTCCACATAAAGCCTTTACATAAGTTTTCTGGCTGCGTTGTAGATTATGAGTTGACCTGCGTGGCTTTTTATCTTGGTAGACTCTTGTGTTCCTAAGACCAATGGTGGAGTTAATGTGGAGAGCCATGCTAGCAGCACAGCAGCACATAGAGAAATGAGATGAGATGGTCTTCACAGCAGAGTTTATTTGGGTCCAGCCAGCTGGAATCAAAGGTGAAGGTAGCACAGGTTTGCTTGCAGAAGGCTGCCCACTCCACAAAGGGCCAACTTATTGCAAGTATTGACATGAACCTCAGTTTGGAAGTAGAAATCAGGGACAGAGTACTCAATTATGAAGCGTTTAGATCTTTTTCTCTTAGTTGTTATTCTTTTTCATATGTACCATCAGTACTTTTTTACCCTCCTCCAGTCTGAATTTTTTGTTCAGCATTGTCTTTCCAGTACTTACAGAAATTGATCATAACTGGGAACATTTTTTTTCTCGTTTAAATGTGTCAGCCACATACAAGCAGCTGTACCTTTGCTGCACTTGTGCATTCCTGGATCAGTTCAGGTATGATCCAGTCGCTGTGGAAATCGGTGGGGGTTTTTGCACTAACCTCAGTGGACAGTTCTCAATATCAGGTCGGTGTGTTCTGTCTGGAGCCACAAAAGGCAGCATGTGGTATCTGGCATGTACAACCTGGAAGCTGCTCTTTCGTTACATAGCAGAAGGATGTAAAAAAACATTGACAAAATAGAGTTAGGGTTTTCATAAGCTGAAGGACTAAAGTGTACACAATACTCCGACACGGGGATGCTGATGGCAAGGGGGTCAGTGGCAGCGTGTTTGGCTCAGGAAGCTTCAGTCGCCAGTCAGATAGTTCATGCAAAAATTGTAAACGGTCCTTTTCCACAAAAGCTAACCTTTGGCACGCAGTCACGTGAACTCTACATCAAACTGATGGATCTACCTCATAAGTGAAATTCTGGTATATTCTCTTTTCTTATAAAACAGCCTCTGATAGCACTGAAGTGAATAATTCTATATTTGGCAATTATTTATGAACTGCAGATCTCATAAACACAGCAGATGCATTTCCTGGATGGCAGCCATTAGTGCATCTGGGGACTTATTTACTAGTTATTGAAAATAATGGACTGGAAGGGAAAAAGAAAAGATGCTGTCACCTCTTTCTAATTTTCACCTAATTTCTGAGGTGCTCCGCAGCATTTCTTCCCCAAGATTTGTCACATTAGAAACATCTTTTGACATCTCTCAAACATTTAGTTGTCTTCCAAAATAATAGTCTTCTAGGGTATGTTGCAGGCCCTGCTTCTTGGAGATTTGTATCTAAGGCCATTTAGGACAGCAGCCTCTTAATTTCTTTAAAGAAAAACAAGAAATACTTGCAAAAGTTTCTTAAAAGGATTTTCTTATTGTGCCACGTGTGACTAAATGTTAGAGTGTTTGAAAAGCGAAATTGAATATCTCAAATGCCCAAGGATTTTTTTGTGATCTACATAAAGGTATAAATGTAGGACAACGAGGGGTGTCGTGTTCCCTGCGTGCGAAGGAGCAAAGCAGCCAAAGGGGGGTGAGTCTCTCTGCTGTTTCTGCCTTGGCTGCCTCGGTGGCAGCCGACTGTCGCGGTGCCAAGAGCCCTGCTTTCCTGGGTGCCCTTAATACACCTGCTCTCTCGGGCTGCTGCAGGGGCTCCAGCTCATTTTACAGGCGCCAACAAATTACAGCCTCAGGTGAAATTTTGGAGAGGCAAAAAAGAAAAAATTGATTTGGGGTATAATGGAACCCTTGCTGCTTTTTGATATTTTGCGAATGCAAATGTGCAAGCATTCCTGCTTTCAAAGAAAAGTATTAATGTAATGGGGAGAAATACCTGTTTTATGCCAATCTTGAGGATTTCGTATCCATTATCTCAACGATGAGATAAACTGTATAATGTACACCCTATCTAGTTTTCTTTGTATTTTTGTCCAAAACTTGTCTAAGTGGTATGGGGAATATTTGATAACCTTTTCCATCCTTCCCATTCTCATTCCTCCTGTCGTCTTTAATGCCTTTCTTTTGAGAAGGGGAGTTCCAGTTGTAATAA
This sequence comes from Tringa tobata, assembly GCA_033628505.1. Classification (NCBI taxonomy): domain Eukaryota; kingdom Metazoa; phylum Chordata; class Aves; order Charadriiformes; family Scolopacidae; genus Tringa; species Tringa tobata. Next base: position 3,068,495 of record JAHREE010000128.1, read on the forward strand.
GGATAGGCCAAAAGGCTGGCATTTGGATTTGTTTGGTTGAGTTTTTGTCTCCATGCTTGAGGAGAGAGGAGAGCTGATTTTAGGCCATTAAACATGGAACAAAGCATGCGTATCTTTGGGCTTAATAATTCCTTTTGCTGAAATTTAGAGTTTCAATTTTAATATGGACTTAGTCTAGGGAAGAGCATGTTCTTTATGATACAGAGCATTTTGTTCAGTGTGTGTGAATTTCAAGTGTTAATCTTGATGGCGTTGGGATTGAACGCATCTGACTTCCCCAGGAGGCAATGTCAGTGACAGGGTTTGTGGTATCTGCTTCTGCTCATAGAATATGTTTTTTAATGGAAAAGCAAATATCAAGGGTCATTTCTTTATCTGTACATGATCTTATTCCCTCTACACACTAGCTGTATGTTGTATTCTCTATATAAGGTAAAACACTTAAAGACATATAGTAAAAGACACGCGGAGTCAAATGCTCATCGAAAACCACTTCTAACAGGCTTATGAGAACCTATTTGAATGGTAGAGTTTCACACTTGGTATGTTACCGGCAATTTCCGTATCGAGGTGAGACCAAGCGAAACAGTGCAGCAAGGGACCAAAAACTTAGAAGCACAATTTGATAAAAATATTCCACTTGTGTGCTGATTGCTTCTTTTCTTCATGATGGTTGGGAGCTTTAGTTTCATCAGTACTTTAATATTTTTTGAAGACACTTTTGGTTTCATTTTCTTTTTAAAACAATTTAAAAAAATATTCTGTAATTGCCCTGTAAACTGCTTAATTACAAACATTTATTCTTCTACTCATAATAGAGTTTGCCATTTTGAATACGAATTCATTTCTAGTCTTCAAAAATGTCTTGGGGCATATTAATCCACAGTATGAATGTGAGTGTCATTTTTGATAGTTTTCCACTGCTGTATCTTTCCAAGAAATATCTTAAAATTTCTAAAGGGCCATTAGGGTTTGATGCAAGACAGCAGACTTAGCAGTAACATACAGCTCTTGGGTATATGGTTCTCTGTTCTCTTTTGTGCAAGAAAACAGCATTGAGATGCAACCTTTCAAAATGAACCATGTTCTTAAAAATAGGTTAATTGTTTTTCCAAAAAAATGGGTGGAAGTGAGGTAAGAAAAAAGACCCACTTTCTCTGCCAGTGGCTCTTTATGCCTTTCTGGTAACGCTGCTTATTATGTGTTGGCTTCCACGTGAGCCCTTAAGCTTGAGAAAGGAAGTCAGAGAGGATACTGCAGAATACATTACTAGACATTTTAAATAGCATACTGTATATAGTGTGTGCACCTTAGGGCATTTTGTAAGGTAGTGGTTTGCTGTTAAGACATATCCTTGTGCGCTGGCTGTGCGTCTGTCAAAAGCAGGCTTTTTTCTTGTTGGATGAACTCTAGCCTTTCATTTCATCACAGTCTCAGAAGTTGAAGTCTCAAGTCTGGGTCTGCAAATACTCTAGTGGAAGCTTCTACTGATGTTTTCCTGCCATTAGCCAGAATTCATACTGAGTCTGTAGATTAATGGCTCTCACTCATTTGTCTGTGAACCATTAGAGGTCCATGGAGTATTTGCTGCTGAGGTGTTCTTTCCTTCTCATTGCTGCTTTAAATGAAAATAAGTGGAAAATACCTGATTTCTATAATTGCTATAGATCGTGCTGGGTCTCCATAGAGCTAAGGAGTATCTGTGCAATAAATAGAAGAAGAGTCAGCTAGGTTATCTCAAATGAGAAACTGCCATCATATGGCCATGGGCTTGAAAGGGACAGATCGTGTGATCTGACTTCACCCACCGTGCAATCCCTGTAGCACATCGTGCCCTGTGTGATAAGACAGACTTCAGTGAAAACCACCTCCAGCCCCAGCTGCCTCCATGGTCGGGATCCTGCTGAAACGCATGGGCTCTGGAAGTGCAGACCTGGCAGCACGAGTGGTTTCCTTGCAGAGCTTGGGGACGCCGGGCTCCCACTCTACTGCGTGTGCTTAGTGCAGCAGATGATATTGATCTTCTGCACCTGTGAGAGAGAGCAGGAGCTACAGGAGCACACGTCAGTAAGCACATTTACCTAAATCTTTTGCTCCGTAATGGCTCTTTTGAAGTCACTTGGTTCAGTTGATGCTGGGCTTGAGTAATCTCCCTCAGGTCAGCAGGTCCTACCTACAAATGTGGGTCATTTGGCAGCTATTCCATACTGCCAGTGTCACTGGGGATAACACCACATCGGTAAAATGGCTGCCATCAGCAGGACGCCTGCACTGTCAGTTGTAATTAAAGTCTTTGGCCCAAATAATCCCTTCTGGATTCAGACAACAAAGGGACATTCCACATTTCCCCCTTCTGTGCTGAAGAGAATGTCATCCCCCAGAAAGACACAGCTTCATCCCCCTAGTTTGGCAAATGATTTTGGCTTGCAGCCCACAGGAAGAAGGAGTAGGCTTGAGTCTGAAGAGAATTGATTTAGACAAAGCAAGACCCATCAGGCCCTGGTGGGATAATCCTTGGACCCAACAGTTTCCGTTTTCGAATCAGGGAACGTAGAGGGACTTTGGAGTGGGTCACCTTCCATCTGAAGAAGAAAGGAATGAGGTGGACACTGTGTACTCACCCAGTGATGCTGGTCCTGGTGGTGGTTTCCGCATGATGCCTGTTTGCATTGGATGAAAATGTCAGAAGCAATGAGAGAATTGTGCATTAGTGTTTGTGCACACAGATAACCATCTCAGCTTCATATCCATTCATTTCCAGGGACTAAGAAAGAGCAGCTTCCTTGTGCTGGCTAGCCTTGGTTTTAAGTTAGGATTTTTTATGCGTTTTGTTTGAGGTTTTTTTGTTTGGTTTTGTTTTAGGCTGCAGTATAGTCAACCTGGCCTTTAAAATGCTCTGACTGGTTGAACCGAGTTTTTCAGAGGCACTTGCATCATGGCTTTAAATCAAAAAGAAAAAAGAAATGAAACACCTCTCACTTTTCTGTGGGCAAAAGATCCTCTCAACTGCTTTGTACTCTATTCAGGCAGGCTGTATCCCACCTAAATCTCTGATTCCAGTGTTTGCTGCTGGCTGCCTTTGCTATGGCTGGCTCCAGGCTGATACGCAGGGCCTTGGGACTTACTGTCTCTTCTGTCTTTTTTGTAGTCACCAAGATGAGATCTCCTCAGTCTGAAGTCATGTTTCTTTTATTCCTTACACCATACAAAATGTACTGTAGGAAAGCTCTTTTCCTCTACTCTTGCCCAGTTGCTCACCAGTGAAAAGGGACCTCTTCAGCCAGTTGGAGCTAAGAAGGCCCTTTCCTGGAGGCAAGCATCACGAGGAAGCTCCATCACAGAAACAGGGGGCTGCCTCCTGACAGCTCTTTGGTGTCTGTAGGTGGTGGCTCTGGCAGCTGCTGTGCTGCTCTCTAGAGAAGGCTCTCTAAATCTCAGTCTCCAGAGATATATTGTGTGAAAACCTGATTTACTATGTTAGCTTAATTTTGAATAGCACACTCCTTTTACTGAAGTGGTGAGAAGAAGAAAAGTACTTGCTGAAAAAATGTTTCATAGTTGCATGTGATTGTATGTCTATTGATTGTGTATTGCATGGGTTTACCGAAAGATCTCCACTGATGCATTCCTATAAAAGTAGAGAAGCTAATATCTTACTGAAAAAATTTCCAAGTAAAGATAATCCGATTAGGCTGCTGCACAGAGCTGAGTTTTTAAATTATTGATGTTGACTTAGAATTGGCTGCCTTATAATGCAGTAAAAGCTGCAATGTAGGAGATATATTTAGCTGTAGTCACATTGTGATATTACTGTGCAGTACTTTTTTTAAAAGGTACACAAACAGATTGTTAAAGAGACTTGTTTTGTTTTGCAGAGCACCAATACAAAAGAATATGTTTATAAATTGAATGTCCAGGAAGTAAATGGTAGGAGTTGGCTGAAGTGTGTCATTTGTGAAGTTTCAGGGAGATGGTTCCTGTCTTTAAAGCTGAGTTTGCGTGTGGTGTTATTTGCAAATCTGTGGCCAAAATCTAAACCTTCCCTATTGCAGTTTCCCAAAGGAAAGTCCACTTGCAGCTCTTAACTTACTGAAAGAAGTATTTTTCTACTGTGCTCTTAAAATAAACAAAAAAATAAATCAAAACTCCAGAGCAGTTTGAAAATAACCAAGGACTAGAACAAATGTCCTTAGGTCTCAAACAAGATACCTCGCCTCTGAATTGGGCAAGCAGGATATAATAATCAAAAAATATAGAGGTATCACTGGCTGGAATAGTGGGCTGTGTGTAAAGATCTCTTTTCAAGATTAATTGCAGTTGCAATTAATGACAGTGGCAGTGGCTCACATACGCAAGCTCTGTATGAGGGCTACACCTCTGGTTGCTCCCTGTGGCGCGGCTGCAGAAGTCTCTCTTGGGCAGTATGATCCAAAATTATTTAGAGCTTTAGTTTTTTAAACCAGTGTTTTCAAACTCAGCAAATAGGCAACAGCTGTGGCATAGCGATGCTATATATTTAGAGAAGATAAGGAGTAACTAAAGAAGAGTGGTCCGCACTAATCCAATCTGGAGGCGATATTAAAGCCATGGATCACAGTAGCAGAGCTTGTATCCAAAAGCAAAGGGACAAAAAGTCCTCCACAGACAGATTAAAGAAGATGTATTGATTGCTGTCCCTGTTATCAAGCATCTGGGACACTAATCAGCATCTCACTCGTGCATTTTAGTAACGTAGGAGAGCAATGATTCAGTGCTTGGGAAGGCAGCAGGATTAAGTGGGAAGGAGAGAGAATCATTATTGTCTTTATTCAGCTGCTGTCCAAAATGGGACGTTAAAACCCAGCATGATTGATTTTTGTTTTCTTTGGGGACTATCTAAAATATTACTCCAACAGAATATCCTATTTTAAACGTAAACCTGGACAAGTTTACTATTTCCCATATGCTTTTGTTGAAAACAGCTTGCAAAGTCTCACATAGTCTCTGAATAAAGGCTTTGTGCCAAAGAGGGAATTAACCCATTAGTCATTTAACAGTTAAAAGTGACTGTTAAATGAAATCTATAAATCCCTATGAGATATTTCAGTTCAGCGCTCATTATTTGCTGCTGTTATGATGCCAGTAAAACATAAATGGAGAAAGCTGGGTAGTTGATCAGGTTAGATATCCATCTCATGCACACAAAAAAATGTGGAAAGGGACTGTTTTGAACATCTTTGATGTTGAAAGTGAGGAGGCTAACCTAGCTTTCAGCTTTTACTAGGATCAGTGTCATGGCACCTGAATTGGGACCCTCATGCGTCTCAGTAATCCATGGAAAAAGAGTGGCACCTCTGGAAGCTGACATGGACATGATCTTAGAGCAATTTAGCCAACATCTCTGCCTGCCTGTATGCTGTTACTGACCTTCCCAAGGGACCTCGATTGAATGCCTGAAGTCACCTAGGAAAACTTTGGGTCTGTCTTGCCACTGCCAGACCTTGCTCTTTTGTGTGCATTGGCATTCAGCTTCCCAGTGTCCAGGCTGCAACAGCTCCTGCCCATGTGGTCAAATCCTGGCCTCCCAGCAGGTATCTTAGAGCCGTGCTGGCCTGTGAGAGACCTTAGCAGAATATCATGATTTATGCCTTTGAGTAAACACCTGTGCAGGAGGGCTCTAAGTTCTGGTTGGCAAGGGTGCTATTTAAGCCACTGTCAGCTGACTGTATTTAAAATAAATAAAAAAAGACACAAAAAAAAATCTGGAAATTCCAGTTTGCGCATTCTGCAGAGCAAACGTGAGGAAACAGAATCTCTCTTACTAAGTTGTATTTCGTTCTGCAGGTGTTGAGACCTCAATAATAAAACTGTACTAAAAGCAGAAGGAACACTATTTTTGCATTTAATCCTCACAGGTTTTCAATATTCTCCTTTGGCTTCTATCTATTACATAGCTTTAAAGATGTCTTTCAAAAAATACCATGTAATGTCCTTCCCTATTGCTAGAAACCTAAGACATTTAGGGTTAGTATCTAGTTTTGGGCTAATTGTTAAACTGAAATTACATAGCCGTAACTGTTACATCATACTAGCTGTATTCAAGGTAGGCTAAGTGCCCTGAAAGTTGAAAAGCAATGGAAAATGTGAGTCAAACATGTGAGGCTATTTGCATTAACTTTGCAGGCAGACCTGAGATTATGAATGTACAGTGGCATTGACCTGTTGCCATTATTTACATCTTTCCTTTGTGATTTCTATCATTATCCATTATTTCACTGTCATTTTTATTTTTAAAAAACTATTTATTTTCATCTAAAGAATCCTGAAGGACTTTGCTAACTGAATGATATAAATCATAGCATGTTGTGTATATCCAGTATTTTCCTGTGCATAAAAAGTAAAAGAAAAAAAATATATGGTAACAAACCTCTAAGGTTAGCACTGAAAACGCCAAATGTTTAGCAGCAAACGTAGCTGATAGCTCAGGCCAGCAGATAAAGAAGAATACTATAGGTAATTGTCACTGCTTCGGGAACTGGGTTAGGGAGAACATAATTCCCTGAGCTGGAATTTGGCCATGGCATCCATTTACCTCTAAGTCTGCAAAAGGCAAGCTGGGATCTTTGAAGACTATAAGGTGCATATTGTGCTTCATCCAAGCTCTTACTGCTAATAAATAAGTGAAATATAACAGCATAAAAGCATAATGGAGCTTTTTGATGCAAATTTACATAGTTGTACAGATAAGTTTGCATATAGTGAGGCATGTACTCTTTTAACGTCTAGTGAGTTTTTAAGGGGTAATTGCACGTAAAAATCTTTTTTGCAAATAAATACCAACTTAACTCCCAAGTCTTGCTGATGTTTGAAGGCCGTGTTGTATCATCCTAGTAGTTCCACCTTCTTTGTCTTGTAATCTTTCTTTTACAGTCCAGTGATTTTCCTGATATCACAGGTAATACTCTCATACAGCATGGATTTATATGATGGGTAAATTAAGCGTAAGGACACCATCAGTAGCAGCACATCCACCAGCACTATTGTCACAAGAGGCAAAGCTGCTGCCCACCTCTTTGCTTCTTTTGAAGCTTTTAAGAAGTGATTTTTCAGCCTGATATGCATATGGTAAGATTAGATCAGAGTGCTAAAGGAGTTGACAACAAAAATACAGGATGCTAGTTATTTACATTCCACTTGTAACTCTACTGAAATCCTAGTAATAAAGAACAAGAATGATGAATTTTCATTTGGGTCGTACATACGGATTTCATATTAAACAAGTGGATCGTGCTTATTTAAAAGAGCACTCCCTTGCCACTGATTTTAGGAAATGTGATTCATGTCAGTAATGACATGGATTTCCATCCTGGAGCAGTCTGTCAGAGCTCCCAGGAGGGTTCATTTTAGTTTAATATTCATAGATGAACTAGCCCTTGTAGAAGAGCTTTACTGCTTTTTCTATTTAAATTTCAAATAATTCCATGGAATTGTGTGGGAGCAAGAGAATTGCCTGCTGAATGCTGATGGACACAATAATATTAATAATAATATCATTAGCAGTGCTTAGGAAAAAATAATCACACACGTTTGCATGTGCCTTATTCTATAAAATCCTGTACCTGTATATTTTTCCATAATTTACAGTTTGTATATTGCTATTTTAATCTGAAAGGAGAATGGTTTCCCATCCATTCTGTTGAACAGCATCTTCCATAACCCAAGCAGCACATATCCGCTGGTGAAGGTTAGCATTATGCATTCACAATGCAGGTTCATTTTACCAGACTAATATTTTACTAAGTATTTGAGCTGAGCTTTTGTGGTAAGTACCCTCTTGTAGGGAGAAAGACATTTGCTCTGTAAATCAGAAATGACAGTTTATAATAGCACTGTGAGACAGGGAAGAGAAGAGGAGGAAATGGAGCTGAACTCTACATTATGGGGGGACTGTAGTTTCTCATTACAGCCCCAGGAATCCTGATCTACAATTCTTTGTCAATGAATATATCAGCTCTGCTGTCCATGTGGCTTTGTATGCAGGTAGGCAGGGACAAGATTGCCTTAAATGCTTTGGACAGGAGAAAAGCTTCTTTTCATTTTTTCTCTTGCAGGCCTGGAGGAGGAGAGACAAATAGCTTTATTCTTTTTTTGTTCTTTGTCTTATGTCCAGGTGGCATTCCCAGTCAGTTTATGAGAGGAGCTTGTAGACCCATATTTTTTCTAATCTGCAGCCTTTGTAGTTCCACAAGATGGTGCTTACAACTCAAATCAAAATGGAAGTATTTCCCCTCCTCTTAAATTCTCTGCTGTTAAATCTCAAATGAGATCCAGTGTTTCTGTAGAGTGCTCGTGTGCTGCAAACTACATGATGTTTGTTAAAGAGCATGAAAAATCCAATTGAACTTAAAGCACAGGTACTAAAATACATCAGTAAAACAGTTTCTGATGCATTCATTTTCCCTTTTGTTTGTGTTTGTTGCTTTAATTTATACAGTCAAATAATTTATAATGCCTGGTAATAAATTATATGGGAGATAGGTCAAATTTTGTATTCAGATTCATAAGTGCCGTGCTCTAACCTTGAGCAAAGAATGGCATGTGTGCAAATCTAAGCAGCCTTTATTGATTAATGGGGAAAAAAAGACATCTTTTACTTAGTGGTTACACTGATTTATGTCTTAGGAGTGTGTTACTTCTCTATTCCTCTTAGCTGAAGCCAGTAAAATCCAGTTGATGAGGTCCATGGCTTCCTTTTGTTTTAAATTCAGCATCAACGCTATTCTCTGCAGTTTTCAGACCAGCAGCTATCTGTCTGCATGTTCAGATGTATTGGACTGGGAAATATTTTTATAGATATCTAGCACACGTGAACTCTGCACGTGCATGCACAGAGAATTTGTCTAAACGTGGAAATAAGTCTTTGAAAAGATTTCCTACCATTACAAAAAATATAGGTGAATTATTGGAGAGATGGCTTTACCCAAAACAAATGTTGTATCAGTGATATATTTATAATGTATTTTAGATGTTTTTTAAAGACCACATTAAAGCCTTGACTCAACTGAGATGGCCTGAATCCGATTAGAGCACATTAGCCACTGCCCTGGAGAGAATTGGGAAATGCAGAAAAACGATTGGACTCCAGGATTACCCACAGAAGGTATAGATACAGGATTGATGGTTTGTCCTGCCAGTTCATGGGAGGTACATTTTCAGTTAGTAAAATCCAGCATGCTATTTGGATGCAAAATTCATTTTGGTGAAAGCTCTGGTCTGCAATATAAAGTACTGCATACTTAAATTATGTTAAATACCAATGCTGGGTGGGGAGAATTTAGGAAGTGCCATCTCTGTGTTATTTGCGAAGTTTTAATTGTTTGTGTCTTGCTCAGAAAATGAAAAAGTTTTATGGAAAAATAGAAAGCTTGTCTGTGGAACTAGAATGTACTTGCCAAAGGAAAATTTAATTGAGGTAGCTGCGACAACAACTTAGATGCTTGGTTTTATCTTCTTGTAGGATTTTAGTTTTTTTAATTCTAGGGGTATTTTTTATTCCAAGGTAAAAGACAGGAGTATTCTGTTTTATGCGATTTTAGCCGTGTGCTGTCAGCAAAACTTGAAATCCCAAAACCAGAGCGTTCTCCTGCTCCTACTGATGAATGCAGCCAGGTTGCACGGCTCAGAGGGTTCCTGCCCTGATGTTGGGACAATGCTTGGGAAGGTCCCCACCTCCGTGGGTGCTGCGGGTGCTGAGCAGGGTGCCACCCTTCTCGGTGATGGCTCCTCTTGAATCCCCGGCACAGTGAGCGAGGGATGGCGCTTCAGCGGGGCCCCACCTCCTTTGGGTGGTTTTGTATGAGACTTTTATTTCACTAAGACAAATAGATAACTAAGGGAAAATAACAACATTTTTCATCATTGTGTTGTCAATTGAAGTTAAATAGGTTTGTCATCAATCAGAAAAAGCATATCTGTGAGGTTTGGGATCTGTAAAATAAATAGGTTTACAATGCAAGAAGATATTTCAGTACCCTGAATTTAGCAGCTGCTGCCTCCTCCATAATGCAGTGTGAACACTAGCGAGTTTGTCCTGTCAAGGGACTGCTTTTTCAAAAAGCATCATCTAGGTAATACAGATATAAGAAATACTTCTGCTATACAGTAATTTTAGAAGCCCTGCAAAAGCTATTTAACATCAGATAGGAAATACCGTTCACTGAGAGAAAGGGAATTTGAGAGCTAGCTACAGACTTCAAGGTTCTCCCAAGGAAAAGAAAGGCAATGCTAACTAAGCAGGTTAGAAAAAACCAGACTACGGCCATGTGTGCTGTTGTAATGACTGTGTTATTCATGCAGTCATTCCAAGGTGTATTTATGCATCTGCTCAAAATGTTTGGTTTGAAATCAGATATCAGAAGTTTCATTAATCCATTTCACTGATGCAGCACTGATTACAGCTATGCAAGCCGGGGCAAAACTTAGTAATATTCTAGCCTCATATAGTTTGAAATATGTTTTGATAAGTATACTGTGACTACCAGATGCAAAGTGTGATGCATCTGAGTTAAGGCAGTGCAGAGAGGTCCATAGCTTTTTCATAAAGACCTTCAATAGTTGTGGTTCTCGTGTTTTGCCTATAAAGATAGGAAAAGGCACCTTAAATTTTTGAGCAGGTTTGAGGAGAGCTGCCTTACTATACAATAAAAGTTGCCTTGTTTGATCTTAAAATATCTGCAAGTATAGCTGGAAAGTACTGCACTACAACCCAGTATAATCCACTATCAAATTGCTATATATTTGAAAACTGAGCTCTGTCTTCAGGAATTATGCATCCTAGAGTTTCTTCCTGCTCTCCTGTCTATAATTCCAAGGGAGCCATATGAGCACTTATTCAGTCTCTGAAGCTGCCCTTTTCCTTTGTAGTTCTAATGCAGCTTCAGAAAGCATACGTTTTAAACGTGGCCAGCATCTCACGTGTGTAATACATATAAAGGATGCAAAATCAGTAGCAGTGCTTCAGGGACAGCATTAATATTTAGCCAAGCTGCCAGCACTACAGTGAGAACTGAGAGACATTTTTATACATCTGTGCTGACAAATGTAAGCCCTGCTTGGAATGCAGTTTGCACAGCTGTCCTCATCCCCCAGCAGTATGGCAGAAATTATCTTGATGAGATAATTTTTTATTCATTTTATTAATTTTCCTCTGTTTGGGGGAAATTCCTGCATAACCCCAATGCAGAGGAATGTTTACCCCTTCCTGATGTAATACATCTTGAGGTTATTACATCTAACATCTGAATGCTTTCCCTGTTCTTGGAAAGCACAATTCACAGCCTCAGCGCTGTTGCAATAACAAAGTTGAGGCAATACAACTCGTAGTGTTACTGCCCTACCTAAAATTTGAGGAGAAAAGGGTCTTGGAAGCTTCTTGTATTTGCTACACAGACATCTCAATGTGGAGTTAAATCTGCGACAGTTTGGTATCTGATCAGAGCACTGACCTCTAAGAAAGCTGGAAATTCAGTGAATTAGATATATATTTTTATAATTTGTCCAAGCCTTGATTTGATGCCATTGCATAGCTTGGAGTAAAAGTTAAGTAAGAGAAATCATTTGTGATTATGCTGTCACTATGTTGTAAAGGGACTGTGTGCACTTAAGATTGTGTAGCTCATGGTGCCTTCTGCTTGATGTTTGAAAACACCTGGTGCCTTCCAAAAGGAAGTTGATAGGGAGGAACCTACTGAACAGAGCACATATTGGAGGTTGAAGCTAGACTTTGGTCATTTTCCATGACAAATGCATGTTAATATTTTAATTGGGAACATCACTCTGTAACTGTGAAGGGCTACTGTCTAGCAGTCTTTTGACCATTGCTGACTAGTTTATGTCCTAACAGTGAGGCCATGTTTAATACCGAGACTGGGGATCACTTTTCAGTGGTGCTGAAATCAACCGCAGCTACAGTCACTCATTTTTCTTTGGTTGGGTTCATTGCATTGTAACATCTTATTTTTACATCGTTGTAATGATTATGAGAGATTTTAAACTTGTGGGTTTCCTTGAAAGTCCTTCCAAAGTGTAATGTAATGACATTTGAGAGTACTTTGAAATGCCAACTTTTAAAGGATGAAAAGTTCATCAGTCCTGGCAGTGCCTTGGAGGACAGCAGGCTGTGGCCCTGTGTGAGCAGCATGTTCTCCCATACAGCATCTGTAGGCAGGGTTCAGATTGACTTTACGTGGCCAGGGCCTAGTGCTCATTGGCTTCTTCTTTTAACCTCCCACTGACTCTGATGCTGAATGTGGTTTGCCTGCAGGGCAGCTGTAATGCTCCTGCATCTCACAGAATCGGTAGAGATGGGGTTGGGTATGATTTCAAGTGCTCCCTTTGTCTACCTTCATCCATAATTGTCTTTGCTAATCTATTCCTGCCAATTTCTTATTTTTATTCTATTTTTTTTGTCCAGTATTCTTAAACTCTGCATGTGTTAGAAATCCCAACATTTATATGCAAGCTATTTTCATGTTAGTTTTCTCATGAAAGTTTGACCTTGTCTGCACACATTTTTACATTGTAATATTTTTCCCATAGTCTATACATTGGAGTGAATAAGAGGCTAACTGCTGTTTTGTAGCCTTGATCATAATACTGCTCCATCAAATTGTCTCCACTGCATTTGGGAACAGATTCAAAGGAATAGTTATAGTTAATTCAGGGGTTCTGTTTTTCTTCTTTTGCATAATGCCCTGCACCATCTCTAAACAAAGATTAGTACGTCACTAGACTTATGTGAAAGCTGTCTTAGGTCCTATTTATTTCAGAGGGCGTCAGGCACCTCATGTGCCCATGGTATGTGGATACACTTGCATACTGCTCTTGGTATTTAAGTCAAGTCTACTCCTGTTTTCATTCGAATTGTTCCCTTTAGGTGGTCTTAAAGAATGAGCAATTTCAAGATGTAAAGTGAAACATTTAGTTCACGGTGAGGTTTTTTTTGGCTCAGGTCTCACAGAGACAATCAATTGTCAGGTATCCTGGACAACTAGTGCTTTTGCAGTATTAATCTTGGAATGATAGAAATTTCTTCCTCTGTGCAGAAACCACGTCTGAGCATTTTGAAACCATCTGGCAGTTCTGTGGCCTCATATTGCAGTTATGTTCAGAATAAGCCTAAAAGATAGACAACAGAGAGCGAGAGTCTTTGGAACGGCTTATTTGCCAGCAGTCACATTTCTGGTGCTTAACGCAACTTTAGGATGTGAAATACTTTGCTGTTGTCACCATGAATCTTAATGATTAATTCTTTGCTCCTGGCAATCCTAGAATATGGAATATTGCTAGAAATAGGATTCAGACTAAGTGAAAGCCAACTTTTTGTCACGTGGATACCATATACAAATGGATAGTATACTTTATGTAACATTCTCTGATAGTTTCAACTAGGTTTCTTTTGTATATTCTTAAAAAACTGAAAAAGTTATTTCTGCACTGTTATTTTCCTGTGCTGTGGTGCAATAATAAGGTTCGCCTGTGATTTTTGTTTCTGTATGTGTGTTTACATACCTATGCATCTGTGGAGACCATCAATGGCCACTGATTTCACTAGCCTGCTAGTATTATTTTCTGTTAACGAATAGGAGTTCCGTATTTACTGAAAATGCTGAGCTCTACTGTTCAGATCCAAGGAATATCTACTTTTTGGAATCCTCTGCTCCAGTGAACTATGTCAAAGAGGGAATGAGGCAGTTGCTGCTTTCAATTTGTACAAAACCCCAGTTTTCAGCATGACTTGGAACAAGATGCATGGCATGCAGAGCCATCTGATTAATCAGCAGAGATGCAAACATCAGCAATGCTTCAAGATGATATAGGAAGATCTGGTTTAATGTCTCCTTGTGCTTTCCATATATAGTTTTTTGCCCTTGCTCTTCCCCTCATGTCCATGAGAGTTCATGTGAGGTCTACGGTTTGACTAAATATAGGGCTGCCTGGAGTCTCTGGCTTTTGGGTTTTCCCTTCCTAATTGGCTTTTACTAGTTATTTTTCAAGCATGGTGGTGTCAAGTCAATTTGCTCAGGAGTCGATCGTGTGATTTCCATCATGATGCTTATGTAAACGCCTCTTCTAGCTTGCAGCTTTATTAGCCCTTTTTTTTTTTTTCAAAGGCTTATTGAGGTGCTGTCCATAGAAAATCAATGACATGGGTGTCTTCTAGGTGATCAGTGGGAGAGAAAGAAATCTTAATAAAGCCAAGGTCTTTTAGCTGGCTTAACTGAGGCTGCTTTTCTTGGTGCTTACAGGATGGTATAATGAACCTGTGCTGCTCTCTTTAGTTCTTTAGGATTTAAAGAGTGCAGAGTGGTCTTGACAGCAAGTATTTGCCTTGATAAGTATTTTCTTAAGCTCCATTTTCACACAGCCGCTGATTATGGGCTTTCTGCAATATTGTGGCAGTGGCTTTGCAAAATTATCTTTCTCTAGGATACGGGTGGAAGATGCACCTTTTGTCACGTAGAAATTACTGAAGTCACAGTGGTTGAAGCTTTGAGTGATGTATGGTCCATTTTGGACAGGAAGTTTGGGTTAATCTAACAGTCTGTATTCCACTTGGTCATGGTCATTCCTGTTCCTGGGGGATGGGGTTATTCTCGGGGAGAGATTGCTGATGATTTAGCCCCAGGGTAGCTGAAAGTTAAAGGATCTTTAGAATTTGGGCATGGAAACCACACCTAATGGATGAAAATGAAACAAAAAGTGCTCTTTCAGAAAGCTTGGGGTGATTAGCAGGGCAGACTGGAAATATGTAACCTAGTCTGATAGCTTAAGGGAACAATACAGGGTTAACAAATGGAATTTGGAGTGGTTTTGTAGATAGTGGTTTTGGATGCTTTGGGCATACCACTCATACCACACGTGTGGCTTATTTCAGTCCCTAATCCCAAACGCCCTGTCCCCTGCTGTTGAAAGCAGCATATACTGGGGGGGTGAAGTGCTGATGGTGAGGTAACAGGAGCTGTTACGGATCTTGACAGAGTAAACACTGCAGCGCTTCGGTGTGTGTCTTTCCTGGGCATTTTGAATATCTATAATGTGCTGAATTTCACAGGTCACAGCAGGGTTGGCTTTGAGGCGTGCTGTTTCGAAGTGTTTGGAGACCTCTGAAAAATTACTGCAGGCTATCCTTTAAACGTGATCGCATTTCAGTCTGTGAGGTTTGATCCTAGCTACTGCTGAGGAAGAACAGGATGAGACCACAGGCTTCCTGTTCGTTCATTTGGAAAGCCTTTGAAGAGAAATTTCAAGTATCTTGTAGCAGAAGTTACAGGATTTCCTTTTTTCAGTTCTGCAGAGCTTTAGATTATTTGGCGTGATGGCAGATGAATATTCTTGTCAAAGCGAAGTAAAAAATCCCTACAGATTTTGTAGGTAGTTTCCACTCAAAAGATTATTTCTAGGGGAGAAAATTGTATTTCATCTTGCTGTGTGACTTCAATTTAATTAATGTTTGGAGTATTGTTTTTTTCTATCCTTATTTTATAAGGGGTTTTTTTGGTATTATTGAAAGAAAATGTATGCTTCTGGCTAGATTTCTAATTCTGTAGATGTTTTAGCAGATGAACAGGGAAGTATTTCGTGCGCACCTGGTTGCTGTATGTAGCCTTTACAATGTCTACTGGTTTAAAGTCTCAGTTGGGGTACACGTTAGCCATTATATTGATGACTAGAGCAGAATTTTAGATAATTATATTAAATATCTTATATACTACCCCTGGTTTCCTCGATATAAGAAGTTTCTAAAACTGAGGACCCTTCATTAGGTGTAAACTGCATAAGCACGCATCTGTGCTGATGCTGTTTGTCAATGATCTGCTCTCTGGAAGGGTGCCTGAAGTACCACAGAGCTATAAATCCCCTGCTCTGGTGGGTTTCAACTGACTCTTCTGAAATGTTATCCACTGCATCCATAGTTTCAGAAAAAAAATAATAATTCTATTTCTTCTTGCAAAATCTGGATCAGTAACTCCAGATTATGGTTTAAACTATTTCAGCTCATCTTTCTAATTCTTGGGAAGATATTTATATTGTTTGTATCTCATGTCAAATCATGTTTTTCTTTCTGCTGAATTCTGCCATGTGTTGCTTTGTTTGCAAGTCGCTTCCAAGCCAGTAATCATAAGCACTCCATCTGGTTGGGGAGCAGAGTAGTGATAATGTAAAAGGACATTTCCACTATTCTGTTTAAAAGAATCCTCCATCTGTACCAAATCTGCCATTTTAATGAGATTGTAAAGGGGTTTTGTTGTGTTTTTTTCTTTTCAAAGAGGGGAGGAGATTGATTGTTGAGATACTTTTTTTTTTTTTCTTTCTTGCGTATCTACTCATTATGTGATTGTATCCAAGGCCCTTTCTCTTTCCCAAGCTGAGAATGACTATAGGAATTTGCAGTTCGTATAATTCAGGATGCAAAGTAACAAAAGAATCCTGAAAATTTTACCCAAAGCCTTTAACAAATTGATTTTGCCATTAGTATTGAGCCTTTCCTTTGTTACCCTTTGTTAATGGCATGCATGTGAGAAATCATCTTGAATGTTGTAAGACTGATCTACAAGGTTAAAAAAAATACGGTTTCACTATGATTTATGACGTGAGCTTTTAGTAATCAGAGCTGAATTGATGGATGTGAATGTGCTGAGATGACTTTTTGGTGCTGGCAGATTTTCATTTTTCTTTGTGCTTCTGTTTTGTAATTCTGATCATTGCTCTTTTTAAATTAATGGAGAGAGAAATCAGCAAGTTCTCCTGTGAGAATGTCACAACCTAAACCAGGACAATTTTGTGGAGGTTAATAGTCAACGGTCTGGGTCAGTCATCCACCGGTCTCATACTAATGAGAACTTAAAAAACCAAGAGCCAATGACTGAAAAAACAAAGTAGCTCTGGCAGAATAAATGAGCAGGGGATGGGTAGGGGAGAGCGGTGTCTGAGGAGCTCCTGGAGGGAGCAGGCTGTCACCCAGACCATGCTGGCACCATCTACAGAACCTGGGCTGCCTAGGGAACAAGGGGCACAGCCCACTGGTAAGACAGACACACACAGAGACTGTGTTGAATCCCTTTATCTACAAGCTTTGTTCCTCCTTTCCAAACAAGCAGTAATTCTGCTTTAGGAAAGCTGTTGGATTGCCAGTTCTGTGTCACCAGTCACTAACCCCCCCTCCCGACAGGAGATGGCAGTTCAGTGGCACCCATAGGCATGGGGACACCACCCCACAATGGTCTCGGTCTTCTGGACAGACTCTCGTGAGTTTCCATAAAACTGTCCAATTTAATCCTTTTATCTACAAAAAGAACTATTCTGCAAGTTTTAAATTTAATGTGATTCCCTTGAATCCCATTACAGAAATCATCATATTTCCTTTCTCCTTGTTCTCTGGCACATTTTCAAAGGCAGAAAAATGGTATTTAGGTGCCTGGCTCTTATTCAGAGCCAACTCCTCCTCGGTTACAAACAAAATTCAGTCACTAGATAGTGACCCTGTGCTCTTGAGTTTCTAGAACTGGGATGTTTCCTTTATTGCTTTGAACTGTTAGTTCTCACTCCTCAAAACAAATAGTAATGCTAAATCAAAATTGAGCTTTAGAAATGAATAGTACTTTGTGGTGTGCTGCAGCTTGCTGTAACGACATTGCTGAGCTAACTTTGGTACAGATGATTGAAATCTCTGCTACAGGGAGCTCTGCGCAGATGTCAGTGAGGTAAATTCATTTAAACTGACTTGGTCATTGTCTTGTCTTTAAATGGGCTGGAAGGCTCCTCCACCCCTGCAGACAGCTGCTGGCTTCTCTGCATTTAGTCAGTGGCAGAAGGGAGTATTAGTCATAGATACTCTAATGCCATAAGCATTGCCATGCAGAAGCAGATAGTAGTTGTTAATATAGTGTATCGTCAGTGACATTAATGAAGTCATTTCAAGCTAGATCGTCTGAGTGCGTGGCCCACAATATTTATGTAATGATAAATTTGGGCCTTGAATTTTGCACCTTCTGAAAGATTTTACGTCGATAATGAACAAGTTCTGCATATTAACCCAAGAGCAGGAATCTACTACCTGGCGGCTGGGCTCTAGTGGATGCAAACATGATGAAATGTTTCTTAACATTTTGAAATTATGCTTATAATAATTTACGTGTAGATTATTTCCTTTCATAGACAAATAAGGCATTGGACACATTTGGCACAAAAATAATAGACCTTGATGGTTTATTTTCCCCTCCTCTTACCCTTTGTTGTTCTTCTGTACCAGTGAGTATCCGTGCACAGCTCGTGTGTGTGAGGCGAGATGTGCACCAGGCAAGTGCAGGGTGTGTGGTGCAGGTGCTTGTGGTTAACTCACCAGATTTCAGAATTCCCTTTCCCAGAAGGTGGACACTTTAAAGCCACTCCTAATGTAAGTAAGTGTAGGGAAGCATACAGAAAATTCCTGCTACTGGAAATAGCTTGCATTGCAAAGGAAAAGATCTGCTTTACTGAAATTGTGAACCTCTCTCTGGGTTTCCCTCTGAAGCAAAATGATTTTGCTCTTGGTACTGCTTTTAATCTCTCTAGTTTAGGAAGTTGAAATAGTTTACAAAAAGTTTATATAGAAAGCAGCCCTTTAGTTCAGGAAAATAGCCTCTAGAACCAACGACACAAATCTATCATAATTAGTCATCAGAAAATTTGAATAAATATAAAATTACCGTGGAGTAGGAGGCAGGCATATGTGGTATTCAAAACACACAGAGTGTAAAATGATGTTATTGTTGCCTTTAGAAATAGTTCAAAGTAGTCTGCATTAGAAAGAGCTGATAAGCAGAATGACAAAAGCTTGTTTCATGAGTGATTCCAAGCAGCGGTGGTTTTCTGATCAGCTGATGCTGCAGCTATTTTGGGTATTCCACAGATCATGATTACATACACAGGGAATGATTGGAGGCAGCGAATATGGTAAGTGAGCCAGGAATCCTGGGACACGCTCCCTTACTAACTTAATAGTCTTACAATCACTTGTCCTTTGCCATTTAAATAGCCAAGGGAAGTCTAACAAGTGACTGTGCTTAGTTCTTTTTTCTTTTTTTTTTTTTTTTCCAAAAAAAGAAAAAAAAAAGAGAATCACTTCCTGAGGCTGCTATTTTTAGCAATGAAGCAGTGTCCAAAGTGTTAACTAATTGAGTCATCAGGTTTCATATCTGGCCACAGAAAATGGCAGTGGAAGAGGGAGAATGCTTTCCAGAACAAGTAAGCATTTGTGGATTCTGAAATAAGAGTGAAGTCTGCATATTGAGTTTCTTGTATTAGTGCTTTAAATCTTTGATTGTATGAGACAAAGCTGGATGTAGGAAGGAGGTACGTTTTGGCTTGTTTGGTGTATTTTGTTTTCTGACGGTTGGATTACGGTATAGGCTGAGGTGGCAGTCAAATGGTATATGGAATTATTTGTTCTCTCTCCTCTTACCAATGGCTACATTCTGTTCAGGACACTCTGTGGAAGACACTTATTAAAATTTCAGAAACATTTTGTAATGTTTTGTTCTGTCATCAGGGCCTTAAGTAACCTAGATATGCGTAACAAATTTATTCACTGAAATGTTTTAGAAAAATCTTGCATATTTTGAAAACAGTTAACTGAAATCTATGCTTTTAAGGTGTATTTATCAAATAACACAGCTCTTCTACTGACAATCCATAGGTCAATTAAACTTCAAAAGGAGCCTGCTGCTACTATGCTAGTAGTGACCTGTAAGGAGGCACCTGTCTCACTCTTACTCTCAGGGATAGTCCCAGTGACCTCCAAAGTGCTCCCTGTGTGATTTAAAAATTCCTCAAGTGAGTAAGCTGCTGTGAAATGACAACCCTGTACTCTGTGAACTAGGCTCTGAGGTTCTTCATAGCTTGAGTTATTCACATCAGTTAAAAAACACAAAAAGTTAAAACAATTGTTCTCCAGGCTGCTTTACTGCAAAATTAAAATACTGGGTTCCCAGGAAACTGTGGTATCGCATTGTTAATATTGATGAGTTCCAAGCTCTGTGGAAGCATCAATTAATGGCAGTATTTATTTATTTTAGTTAGAGGTATTACTGATGGTAGCATCCAGCAATTTACTAGCTAATATCCCTGTCAGCAATTGCTTTGTGCTCTGAAAAAATACTGCAATGAGTTCTCTGAAACGTGTATGTTGTTGTTTACTTGTTGTGGACATAGGACTGAGTTGTTACTCCCTGTTAAAAACCACCTTTGAAACTCTGGTTGTTTTCTGGTGATGCTGTTCTTGTTCATAAGTTCATTTCCACCAGTAATTTCAAAACTATGAAAACATTTATTTTGGGGTACTTTGTGAAGCAATTTCTTGCAGCAGAAGGTTTTGTTGGATTCAGGTGTTTTATGGTACTTGATTAAACTTTTTTTTTTCCCCCCAGTCCTGAGACTATTATTTACTTTCTCCTGTTGTGTTTTGGTTTTTGTTTTTGTTTTTTTTCACACAGTAATATCAGTCTTTGGGGTGATAGACATCTTGACTGGTGCTTTATATGAGCCCCAGTAGTACAGAGCTGGATGCAGTCCTGCTAGTTTCTGTGTGCAACAGTTTGGAGAGTAGAGCAAACTGGAAATCTGTGGCGTTGGCAATGTGCTTGTCTGCGGTACGCTCTGCCCTCTGTGTGGCAACAGAATGGTATTTACTCTTCATTTACGGGGTTTTGTTAGAAGTTGCATAGGAACTGGTCGTTTTGTTAGTATTTACATCATTTATTGAAGATGTAGTAGCTATCTGAAATGGAGTTGAGCGATGGAGAAGGGGTACAGTATATATTTGTTTTGCAAGTTGTTTTTTTCTTGCTAATGTTGTTAATGGTAAAATCTGATTCCCATTCCATACGTATCTAAGTCTCCTATAGGTTGCCATGTATGTTTTAGGTGTAAGGTGAGAAACAAGCCGCTGCATGTTTATTCTGTAGATTTGCTGTTCAGAAGTGATACTTTAATTAATGCTGTATAGTAATGGCTTATTCTATCATCAAATGCTAGGGGAGATTACTGTATAGGGCTGGTAGGCAGTATTGTTGGCCATAACTTATTTCTGTAAGCATATAATAAATAGATCTTCACTTTAACGGTTAAACTAAAAACTAATTCTAAATATGTGCTAATTAAAATAGTAAAGTTAAAGTCTTTTAGCCCAGTTTGAAAAGCATTATTTCATTAGTGAAATATCATTATTTACTTTGGTTAAACAACGATGTGTTTTACAAACATACTTTATTCTGGTGCTAGGAAACAGTGGTAATGTTCAGATAAAAATAAACTAGGAAGTCTGTTTAAGGTGAAGTAAAATGTTCAAGTAGTTCTGGTTTTATTTTTGTCAAAAAATGAGAAGTTCCTCCTATGATGTTCAGATCATCATGGTTCAATGTTCAGATCATCAGAAGGGCTCTTCTACAGAATTCCAACTCTAGTGCACCATGGCTTTGAAAGCCAGAAGAATACTAGTTCAGAGATTGTGTGAAAATAGCACCATCTAATCTGCAGTGATTTCTCTTTGTATTTGGTAATTTCTAATTATTTTAAGAATAAAATGGAGCTGTATTGTTATCTCAAAGACCCCATACAGCTAAGACTGTTCTCACTGTCACTGTTTTCATCCTGTTCATACAGGTAAATCCTGATCCTAGCCTTGCCCCCATGGTGGTTTAGACTATGACTCGTTTCAAAATGGAAGTGTGTATTTAAAGTCATACTCGAGTCTACTTTAAAACTCCTGATAACAGTTATAGGGTTCTGATTTGTAGTTTTTTGCTCACAGATTTTAGTGCTTGGGCTGGGAAAAGCAATTTTTCCACTGGAATCTGAGCAAACTCTCAAATCTGGAATATGTGGAGTGAGGAACAAAACGTTTTGTAAAATAATTTACATTTACTGTGCACGCCACTGAATACACTTAATCTAGACAGCCCCAACAAATGCTATCACAGAACTTTCCATGCCATTTCACAAATCTGTAACAGCGAATGTCAATATTTAATGACAGAGGAGGAGGAGGAGAAAAGGGAGCACTGGGAGGGCTGGTGGCTCTCCTGTGTCCAGCCCCACTGCTCCATGCACACCACCCACCGCTGTTGCCCACCTCGTATGGCATCACGCCCGGTAGAAAGAAGACAAATTTTCCTCAATGTTTCCAACAGTAGCAAGCAGCAGCGTAACACCTGCTCTGGTTTGCTCCCCCTTGCCTTTCTGGTTTATAGTAATGCAGTCAACTGCAGAATGGATCTGGAGTTTCTGGGTCATATCCATGACAGCAGCATCAAATGGAAAGTGCCATACGGCAGGCTATGGTCAAGCAGGGAAATTCAGCCCCTGTAGAAGGACGTGACCAAGCCAACATAGCCCAGAGTGTTCACTGATGGTATTCTTCAATGGGTCTCATACATCTCTGGATCACACTTAAAATTGTCTCCTGGCAGTTCCTGCATTTGAGAACTGTTAACTCTCCTGTGTGCAATTGCCCTCCTGAGTTTGGGAAGTGCCAGCTAGGTCCTTCTTCTCCTGAACAACCAAAACTACCTCAGCTGGTCTCTGGCTCTAGGGAGATGTTTGAATCCTTCAGTTTATTGGTTCCATTGGTTCTTTCTCATTGTACCAGAGCATATATATTTCACAACATTTCTACAAAGAGGCGTCAGGACAGATTGTTCTGTAAATGTTACAAGCTCTTCTAAGGTAAATTGCTATGACAAAGCTCTAACCAGTCCTGCAGAACTGACTGCTACCAGGTTTATGGCTGTGTTGCAAATCTTGCCCGCAGTCCTCTTAGTACCTGGAAGCTCTCTAGATAATTTCCACTGACCCTTCAAGTTCGTATCTGCCATGTGAGCTACATGGGCTTTTCCAGCTGAAGTTCTGTTCAACAAGGTTTGGAAGAGGTTCTTAGCTTCTGAACAATGTGTCAAAAAATTTAAAACTCCAGTAGGTAGCTTTGAAACTATAATTATGTAAATTGGTGTGTTTCTGCATATATTTTTGCCATTTCAGAAATGCCTTGACCAGTTTATCTCAAACAATCTTTCATTTTAATGTTCAATAGTCCAAGACAGAATTATTTTGGCTTTGAACGAGATGTATTCAAATACAGGTATAAAGTGGAAAGGCAGAAAGAGCAGGAAAATTCTGACTTCACTGTACTGAAAGCTCTTAATAACCTCTTCTGTAGCTAGACAACTTATGTAGCTTGTCTATAGTTCGTGTAGCTTGTTAATGACAGTGTTTTTAGGGAATATTTATGTACATTACATTTCCACTGACATGCAGTTTGGTTCACTTTATTATCAGTAACTTCCCCTTTACCACATGTGATTGAAGCGTATTTATATAATATCTTTGTAGTGACCTCATTTTGAGTGAATAAGATCTCTCTCCCTAAAATCAGCAATATTGTCACGATTTAGGTTTATACTAATTTTTTTTCCCCATCTGAAAATATAGACAAATAAATAGACTTTAAAAATGTTTTGAAGAGGATTGCTGAATTTTTTTTCTTTTCTTTCTGGATCTTGATTCTAAAATCAGATGCACACAGAGAGCAGGAGGTGGACCGACTGACATAATTCATGCAGTGATCTGAAGAATGTGACTTTAGCATGGAAATGGCTTTAAATTTGAGCCTGAGATGTACCTAAATTACTTCCATGCTCATTGGGTAGTCGGTTTCTGAGAGAAAAATAGCAGGGATGAGATCAATGGCATCTCATCTAGCTTGACATATAAGAGAGTTATTATCTTCAGGTGAATATAAACATAAGAAGAAACCCTCGAAGCACAACCAGCACTTCTCTAGTTCTTTGTGACTGTGGTAGCGGTTATGAAAGCCAGTGATTTATTTTTCACTTGTAAATGTATGATAGGAGAACTTTAGAGAGTGAGAGATGAGTCATTACAGGCTCAGGAGTTTCTTCCCAGAGTTTGAAGTAAACTTTTGGAAGTTGAAGCCGTCAGCCTGGAGAATGAATCTTGAATTTTAGATGCGTAAATCTTTTGCCTTCAGTTGTGTCAGATCCTTTTCATTGATTATACATGAGAGTTGGTCACAAAGGGCCTGATCCTTTGCCTGATTGCGCACTTGTAATGGAATACAGTGATTCACTGGTGAAACTACTGGTTTTTAGGATCTTGAACAGAGCATGTCCCAATTTACCTAGTCATTCAAGTTTGTCTCATCATACAGGGTGGTCTGATAACTGAAAAGTCAGTATTAAAGGAAACTTATTTTCCTGTTAAAAGAAGATAATTCTTGTGGTTTGTTGTTCATGTATACTTAAAAAGATTGTAAGTGTCATGCAGATGTGTATTGACTTTGTAGTCCTGGAAAATCAGGATCTTGCTTTTGGTGTTACTAATTTAACACGTTCATACTAGTAATTGTTTTCATAGATTGTTCAGTTGAAGCTGACACATCAAACTTGTTTTTCAAAATCTCAAAACCACATCTATGCAATGGCAATGCGTATTGAAAGTTGCACAGGCCCTTGCCTCCTGTCTGGACATTGTCCCTGTGGGACAGGTTTGATCTCAGTTCAGGTGTTTTCTGTTAGGTTGTCAGATGTTAATTTTGTTAAAATTGCAGTTAAATCATTCTGTATTTGTTGACTATCTGTGGTGACAAGTAAATAACATGGATGTGACAGAATTAGGGTCATTTTCAATTTGGATATTATGTTCAACATGTTATACATATTAGAATCATAGAATGGTTCAAGTTGGAAGGGACCTTAAAGATCATTGAGTTCCAACCCCCCTGCCATGGGCAGGGACACCTCCCACTAGAGCAGGTTGCTCAAAGCCGCATCCAGCCTGGCCTTGAACTCTTTCAGTTTAAAACCATTATCCCTCATCCTATTGCTACACTCCCTGATCAAGAGTCCCTCCCCATCTCTCCTGTAGGCCCTCTTTGGGTACTGGAAGGCTGCTATAAGGTCTCCTTGGGGCCTTCTCTTCTCCAGGCTGAACAACCTAACTCTGTCAGCCTGTCTTCACAGGAGAGGTGCTCCAGCCTTTTGATCATCTTCATAGCCCTCCTCTGCACCCATTCCAACAGGTCCATGACCTTCCTGTGTTGAGGACTCCAGAGCTGGACACAGTACTCCAGGTGGGGTCTCGCCTGGGATTGCCATGTCGCAGGTGCAGGACCTTGCACTTGGCCTGGTTGAACTTCATGAGGTTTGCACAGGCCCAACTCTCAAGCCTGTCCAGGTCCCTAAATTTGTGGTCTGCTGAAGAAGACTGCATACATAAAGTCAAAGTAACTTATACAGTAGGAAAGCTGCATCGTAACTTCACAAATGTTTCTCATTGCAAGCAAACAGCTTGCTCTAGACTTTTTGATGCTGTTAAAGGCAGTGATGAACACCTCTTTTACTGGAAACTGTGAAATGTTCTTGTATGTACCAGCCTTAGCATCTCAGGGTCCGAGTCCTTTTCAGCCATCTTGTACTCCAGTACAGATGGTTCATGTTCAGTGACAACAGTAAGACAGATTCAGCATTTTGCCAAGACAGACTGTAACAGGTAGAGTGGTACAAGTGATTCTGAAAATGGTATATGCTAAACCTACATGTCGGAGACTTACCTTGTCTTGTTGGTCTAGCAAGGAAAGAGGCTTATTTGTTTGCTTGGATATTTTCCTGGTTTGGTCAAAGATTTCTAGAAATGAGGAGCTGAATCTAAAACCCGTTTTCCACTCTGCTTTGAACTGCTTCAATGTGTGATTTTCAGGAAATATTTTTTTTTTCTCTACCAGCATGTTAAGATTGACAACTGTACAGGGATAGAGCCTCAGTGGGGGGCAAATACAGTTGGTTATAGATTCACATGCAATTTTTGCAGAAAAGTGAGGTGGTTTAGTCTCCACTGGTGTGACTAAGAAGGGGGATGTCACACAGCCTGAAACCAGTGTAGTTTTTGACTTGTGGAAAACATATTGTAGTTACATAGTTGGAATAGGGCCAGTTATGGGGACATTCCAAATACTATAATATTTTGGCTACTCTATCATTCACGATACAGATATATGATCAAAGAAAGTTGATTATTAAGTTGCATGATAAGGCAAAGAATTAGAGGGATTTGTTTGTTTTTTCTGATTAATAATTAAATCCTTTGTCATTCTGCAATCATATTCAAAATAGCTGGCCTTCCCTAGATGAAAGATGTTTCCTTTGAATTGTCAGGCAGTAGGAATGGAGCTTTTCCTGTTGCCCTGTGGTTGTGTTTAGGGCTGTGATCCCAAAAGCATCTCTCTAAAGGATAATTAACAGCAGAAGTGCAGATAGCAGTTGGCCCCAGGCTGTCACATTCTTATCGGAAGAAAACAAGTATGGTACTATGGTATGTAAAGCATGAATATAGGCGTAGTTGTGTGCACAAAGATCATCTCATCCAGTGCAACCAGCCTCCTTTCTAATATAGAAGATACAAGAGAAGTTTTTCTAATACAAATTTAGTTACAAGGTCATAGGGAGATACAAACGATACAGCTGCTTGTAGAATGGAGTCTCCCCAAGCAAATGATATGGCTGGTTTATTTCACATGGTTCACGCTTTACTGGCCAGTATAGTTTATTTGAAATAAACTTTCATCCCTTCCCAAGTGAGCATAACATATTTGCTTGGAGGAAAATTTTAAATTGACATAGTAGCAAAATCCAAGAAGTGCCAAGGACCTTCAATTTCCAGTGTAATGCTTAGTGTCCATCAGAGTTGAGCCTTATCGCAAAAAAAATGCCATCAGTTGCAGTAAGCCCACCCTTATGAAAATAAGCAAAAATGTTATCTGTTTCCTCAGATCATCTCTGCTGCAAGACTAGTTCTGTTGAGCACATTCCCAAATGAAAGTAACATAAGTTCATCCCTTAAAATGAGGTCATTGCTTCCCCCCACAACAAATGTTAGGCATGGTTAGCATCTTTTTGTTGGGACTCAAGCCAGAATGCATCCTGTTCCTGCACAATGGGAACCTGCTGGGGGTTTCCCTTCACAACAGCTACTGTTAAAGATGGAGTGAAAAACAAAACCCTGCTCCCAATGTGAAAAAAAGATGGGATTTTTAATCTGAAAAAGAAGCCACTGTAAGCAGAACACAAAGGAAAGAGATGAGTGTAATAAAAATACCATCAGTATGGGAGCGGGCCTGTGCACATTGAAAATAATGGCTTTGCACTTTTGAGGGTTCACTAAATAATACAAATTCTACATTTTCTGAGAGGACTCTTTCTACTCCCATGGAAAAGCCAGGCCAGACCCTGGGTTGACAGTCAGAGCAAATTTCCTAGTAGTTTTTGTCTTAACTCATGCTAAATAGTCTCTTACTTCACTGGGAGAAAAAAATAGTGAATATGTATCTGGTAGTGTGAGTCAGCATCAGCATGTTCTGGTTTAAAATGGAGGCTCTATGTAATACCAAGTGACTTGGGAGTTAGTCTTTCCTGTAAAACTCAGGTCACTTTTCCTCAAAATGGGGAAATGGTTCTCAGGTCTTACTCCTGCACATCACGGGCTCTGCCATCCGTCATGAGGAAGGACTAGAGGACCTGAGGGTAAGGAAGGGTTGGGAACAGAGCACTGCTACCGGCACGGCTTGTTCAGCCTCAACCCTTCCCAGAGATGTCTCTGGGATGAAGGCTGTTGAAATGATCTCCAGACTGGAAAACCTGTTGTGGGCTGCAGGCAGCGTGCAGTTGGCAAGCTCATCAGCCTGCTGTACGTTAGGGAATTGAATTTTTATAGCATAGTACATTAAAGAGAAATACACAAATTTAAAAGAAATTTGCATTGTATAAAACTGCATTCATTAGCCAATCGTATGCATTTACATATTTCTTAAAACTAGAAATAGTCTCTTTTTTTTTTCCAAGAAAATAGAGGGGAAGAGGGGAGAAGTCATGCCATCTGTGAAGAAAAAGCTTGATATTATGCACACATCAGTTCTGGTACTCTCATAAATCCACTGTTTAAATATTGTCTGAATAGCTATTCCAGAACTCAGCGCTGTGTACAGGATCTGAGGTCTGTCTCTCCAAGTATTAAAACACTTGTAAGAATCTTGATTTTTAATTTCAGTCTGGATATAGAGATAGAAAAGGTATCATCCCCGGGGAGCACAAGAGGGAGCAGGGAAAGGCTTCAGGGACACAGCCTGACAACAGGGATCCTGGGCAAAGGCACAGGAAGGGCTGCGATCTTTGTGGCTGACTGTAAGAACATCTGAGATTCAGGGTGCTTTGATGTATGTCCCATGCTTGTTGTTCTCTTGATATTTGTCAAGGCGGTGGAGAATCAAAAGCCAATTTTCATCTTCATTTCATGTTGGGATTGATTACAAAAAAAAAAAAAAAGAAAAAGAAAAAGAAACAAAGGGATCTGAAGAGATTGCTAGCATATAGAATGCCTCTCAGGAATATTGAGGTTTAAGTAATTAGCATTGGAGAAAATTTTTATTAGGTCTGTTAAGGGAATGTCCTGTAGACATGCTGTCTGTGTGAGGTTTGTCTTTTGGACACCAACTAGCACAGAAAGGGGAAGTGGGTCTATTGAGAATAGTTAGAACAGAGGAAACACTTACCTGCACGGGTATCCTGAGTCATGGTTGGAAACCTAAAACCCTTTTTTCCCCCCTGCTGTGTTTTTTACTGCATTTAATATAATAGGTCCTTGATCAGTCTTTGACATGGGCTTCCAGGCATGATGGCAATCCAGATAAATAATTATTAACATTATTGTTACGCTTGTTTGATCTTTTAAATCCTTCAGTGCCTAAGCTCCGATGCTGCTCCTGTCTGCAATACAGAGGCAATTACAGGCTCTATCAGGGACTCCAAGAAGCTTTGTGTTAGACAGAGCAGTGCCAATTGGAAATTACATTTTCTACTCTATTATGGTATTTTAAAAACAGATTGAATTTAGGCTTAAAATAGAGATGTGAAGTTGAGAAAAATTTAGGTTCAGAAATGTGAAAGTTTTGTTTGATGTTTTTGACCAATTTTTGCTGACTCCTACATTTACTGACCCCTTCTGTAGAAGTTGGATAGCATTCATTGGTTCTTCTGGGTTTTGGAAGTGGATTGACTTAAAAATGAGTGCATTCAAGGCATTTTGCAAGGTAGTTCTCTATCTGAACAGGTCTGAAGCAAAGCCTCAGTCATAGGGAAAATGGAAGGTGGCAATGCCACTTTTATAGAGGCTGCAATTGCTTTTGGTTTCCAAAGATGTTGGCTCTCCCTTCTCTCTAATGTTATTGCTTGTTTCTGCTTATGGCAAAGTCTGTAGTGGATGGAGAGAATCCCAGAAGCCCTGTTGAACTTTTTGCACAATGGTACAACCTCAGTCTCAGTCTATCTCTCTGTGCAAATCTTAAAATTTTTGTGCATGGTGGCCTGGAAAGGGTGAGTCAACCCAGTCTGAGGGCTTGGGAGCTTTAGCCATGGTCAGAAAAAAAGGTTTTCCCCTTTGTGTGTTACACCCTGGCTGCTAAGGCAGCTCATGCAGTTTCACACACTAGGTCACATCATGTTCAACTAACTGGAAACCAGTAAGATGGAAACTGGAAATGCCAATTCAGATGAGCTGAAGCGTGGGGGAGTTTGTGTTATCCCCGGCGTGCTGTTACATGGCAGCTTCTCTGGGTGGTTCCCAGTTGTCATCGTAGAGCCTGCCTGTGTCGGTGCTGCTTTTTCTGTACCCTCATGCTGGGAGCCTGTCTCTGAGCAGCGAGAGCCCCGGCTGATGGGTGAGTGGCTGTGCCCAGTACCCCACTGCTGCTCAAGTGGCAACCTAACTGCTGGTGTCAGGGATGTTTCTGGACAGTTTGAGCAAAAGGAGTGAGTTTTGAGTGGTGACTGGCAAAGGAGGACATGCTGTTTGCTTGAGGGATTTCAGGAATAGGTTTGTGCATCACGTAGCAGCACCTGAGCTAGCTTGATTGGAAACGGTTTTATATGTCCCTAGGCTGGAAGTGTGACCTAACCTTTATCCTTCCTCCCTGTTAGCAAGTGCTTCCGAGGGAAGTCCTTAAAAGACACAGGCGTTGCTCTCCCTCTGCAGTGAAACAGCAGTTAGCTATTAATATGAATATCAGCTATTTATCACTCCATCTGCCTCCCGCCTCCATTTTGTACGAGCAAATAGAAAGGTTTAAATGTTTCTGGGTATAAGCAGTGTTTCTTGTCTGGCGTGCGTTAATGTGACTGGCGGGAACTGATTTTCCATAGCAAGCTTCTCTGATGCATCCCTTCCCCTCCCAGAAGCAGCTGTAAACAGCTGATGTTAATTATCATCCACCTGCTGACTGTGCCAAACAGACATGCCATTACACTGTGACAAAAAAGGCTCCCGGTCTATTAAGTCCTCCCTCATACCTTTGCTAATGCTGATAAAATGCTGACCTGTTTTTACCCCAGTGGCTGCTGTTGCTAAGCACTGAGAAAATGACCTGTCTCCTGTAATAATCTGCATTGCACGGTTCAGATGATCTCCCAAATGAAAGTGTTCTGCCGCACCTTTCAAGGCAGCTAGTTTTTTCCTATAGTCTTTACAGTTCTGACCGTGTAGTTTGTAGCAGCATCTTGTTTTTGGTAGAGCCTAATTAAACATGGGAATCTGGAGGCTGTTTTGTTGGAAGCACATCACAGAAGTTGATTTGTAATGATCAGTGCGGTGTGTTTGGAAAATAATGATTAAGAGCAGGGAAGGTTGTAAGCTATTAACTTACCATCGCAAAGTGGAAAACCATGAGTGCAAAACCAGGGAGCAAATGAAGATTCCCTAAGTAATGATTCTCTCCTTGGAAGAGAGAGCTTGTTGTATTGAAAGGGCTAGTAAAATACTCTTGTAGCTTGTACTGGTATGAAGAAGAAAGACTTGATACCCACTTATGATTGTGCTGTCATTATGGCCAAGATTGCTTCATCCTGCAACATGAAGGTGACTTCAGAGGGGCTGGAAGCCCCTCTTCAGTGGCTGCAAGGAGAAATGTCTATAGCAAATTCAGAAAACGGGGAATGGGGAAAAAAATACTATTTGAGCACTGGATAAGTAACGGAACTTTGGTGCCAGAGTGTTTTGTGTTTCTCTCAGCAGTTACTGCCTTTAATTTTTTCACTAAAGGTAATTGTTGTACTGTTGTAGAACCTTAAAGGATCATAAAGCTGTAGTGATGTAAACCTATGAAATCATACTGAGAAAAAACAATCAACGACAATTCCTGTTATACCAATGGAGAATAGGACACACAAAAATGTGTTGACTGCTCCAAGATGCCAGGGGAAGCTGTGGCACAGATAAAATCAAAGATTATGTGATTTGTCCCTCTTGAAAGCTAACCCAGTTCATTCCACTTGCTCCAAGGCAGGATCAGCATTATCTAAACCGGCCGTGGTGGATATTTGCATAACTTCTTGTTAAAACCCTCCGGGGATGGGAATTACTTTCAGTGATCTCTTTCATGGCTTAACCGTCCTTTCTGCCATCCTTATAATCATGCTGAAGTCATCATAAAGCAAGTTTGCACAGCTATCTTACAGGCAAGGTGCTGAAAAAAGTAAAATGCAGTTTAGATAATGGCACTGTACCCAGGGACTTTTGACTACTTCATGTACGAATGTGGACAGATAAAATGTGCCATAAAACAAGGGAGAAGGGGAAAAATAAAACAAAAAGTAATCAGACATTAGATTTTTAAAATGCTTTAATTTGTAAAACCATGTTTTTTCATTCAGTGAGTATTTTGGATTGTTTTAAATCTGTCATGTGAGATCTCACAGCACTGTTTAGCTTGGACATTAAAGATGGTGTGACACTTTTGGAAAGAGCAGAATGGTTTCCATGGAGTCCTATCCTGAGCCTTACCATGTTTATCTTCCATGCTGTGTACCAGATGTGTCCCTGGCTGCTACCCTTGCATGTTAGACAGTGCTACATAATTCATATTTATATATAAAGTCAAATCTTGTGCTGCCTAGTCAGGCGGGCAGCCTATTTACACCAGAGGGTGTTTGCATAAGCAGGGACTTCAGGATTTGACCCATATTTGACAAGGCAGTTTGGGATCCTTTTGTGTCTAGTTAAATGTGTGTACAGTTTGTTGTATCATTAGTAACCTGTTTGCCAAGGAAATATATCTTCATAGTGTGCTGTAATTTCTAATGGGACTTTTCCTTTTTCTTGTAGTCTGACACAAATGCAAGTTACCTGAGAGCTGCTCGAGCTGGCAACTTGGAAAAGGCTCTCGACTACTTAAAAAGTGGAGTGGACATCAACATTTCAAATCAGGTTGAAGAATATTTTGATCATATTTTCTGGATAAATACCTTTCTCGCTATTTATTGAATCTGTCTTTATATTTTTATTTCATGTTACTGATAACTTCTGTGGGTTTTTTGATGAGCCATGTTTACATATTTTGTCCAGTTAAAGCTTTTATTTTTACCCCTTGCCAAGACATCATTTTACTTCTACTGGGACAATGTTGTGTTATTTAATGTTATCTTTCATTCCATTTGTATTACATCAGACGATGGGACAACACACAGAACTTGAGACCCCAGAGCTAGTATATCCTGACTTAATTCGTACTCTTTCCTTGTAATCTAGTTCTTGTAAAGTTTACATAATAGTAGTTTTTGGAAGCAGTCCTCTCACTGGGATATAATAATTTGTCTCCTGATATGTTGTTTGCTATGCTGAAAAACCTTTCCCAATCTTTTCCATTGCTTTTCTTTTTTTTCCTCCTCCTTTTTTAAATCAGAATGGGTTGAATGCTCTTCATCTCGCTTCCAAAGAAGGACATGTAGAAGTTGTCTCTGAACTGATACAGCGAGGTGCCAGTGTGGATGCAGCGACAAAGGTTAGTCAGGCCTATCTAATTGTTCTCTTGTTCACACTGATGGCATGGGCACAAAGTGTCAGCCAACTGATTACAGACATTACTGCAGCAGTAATTGCCCGTTTTCCACTGGTGAATTGGTCTCAATAATTATTTAATAGAAACTTTTTAGATTATATTAAATGTCGCAGGTTACTAGGGATGAGATTTACTGAACAAATTGTAGATTCCCGTCTGGGTTTCTGTATATGTCTTCTAGAATAACTTATCCATTAGAAATACTCAGAGTATTTTATTGCAAGAAATACTATATTTTAAAGTGGAACATGTTCTTGATAGTGTTGTCATGTATTCAAACTCAAGTTTTATACTCTTTTCAAATATAACTGTCTCTCATTTCAGAAAGGAAACACCGCATTACACATAGCATCCCTCGCTGGACAAGCAGAAGTAGTCAAAGTGTTGGTTACAAATCGGGCCAATGTCAATGCACAGTCTCAGGTAAAGTAATATTTCTCTATTTGGTACTAGCAAAAACTTTGCTGACATTAAAATCCTTCTCCACTTATAAACTGTAATATTAGTAAGTGTGTTGGGTAGATCTCATTGTATTAATGCTGGCTCTTGAAAATAGGGTTTGATAGAGTCAGTATGATGAATGTAATCCTGCTAACATTAAAAAAAAACACATTCTCTTTTGACTGTTCCAAGCAGGTAGGTAACCACCAACAAGTGCAAAGACAAAGTTTAAACACACCGCTGCCATTTTGTTAGGGAAACAGGCATTTTAGTGGGTTTGGTGCTGAGTTCATCCCCACCTTGTAACTCAACATACAATTAGAACTTCAAACACTTCCAGATCTCCTCCTTCTCTATGGCCTCTCACCAGGTGGTCAGAGTGTGCCAGGGACATATCAAGTC
The DNA here is from genome assembly GCA_033628505.1 of Tringa tobata. Taxonomy (NCBI): domain Eukaryota; kingdom Metazoa; phylum Chordata; class Aves; order Charadriiformes; family Scolopacidae; genus Tringa; species Tringa tobata. The sequence continues at coordinate 3,102,306 of JAHREE010000128.1, forward strand.
TTGTCTTCCCCCATAGGCACGACGGTGCAGTGAAATGCCAGGTTGTGTTCAGGTCTTTTCCCACATGGGATATCAACCATCAGTTGGGATTAACTCTGAGTTGCCCACCTCATTCATCAATAGAGAAAGCATAAAAAGTAAAGTTGTCCAGAAGCCACACAGATGCACACCCCTGGAGATGAAGAAAGTGGAGGCACATCCAGGGGTGTTTGCAGGATACTGGAAGTGGTTGTGTAACAGGGAGCACAGCAAAGCATGTACCCTTCGGTCTTAGGTCTGCTCTCCATTATCTTACAAGCTGCTGATTGTTACAGTCGGAAGATATACTGATAGAACAGGATGGTGGTAGAGAACTTGTTGAAATGAAAGGGGTCCTGTTTCACATAATTCGGTGTCTCCAGCTCAATCGAGCTCATCCCCTCTCCTTGTACAAGGAGATGCTGCAAGCATATGCAGAGCTTTTTAAGTTTGGTCAAGTCCTTCGAATGAATATTTAGGTTAATTATAGAAAGGTTGAAATAAGGGAGAACAGTGCTGGTGTAAAGAGCAAAGCAGTAAAATGAAACAGAAAAACCCTGGCTCAAAAAATGCATGAACCACAGATTGTTGAAAGCCGAGTGGCTGTGCCACAGGAGGTGTCCTGCATGCCTGCCCCATCCCTGTTCTTCCTGCTCAGGGGCTGGGTGGCAGGCAGTGTCAGGGCAGGGATCAGATTAAAAGATGGTCCTCTCATCAGGACAAGTATTGCCATTCTTTGGTATTATAAAGTTGTGGGCAGGATAGAAATTATTATAAAGGGAAATTTTAAAAAAATCTATTTTAAAGAAACATTTGATTTTGTATTGATCTTTCAAATAATATGAACAAAATGCCTAACAGAAGCTATTTCAAGAATGTTAGTTATTTGGGATCTGTCTTTCTTCATGTGGACAAGGAAAATAGGTCACTCAGTTCTCCTTTCCTACTCTTTTATACTAGCTAGATACACCAACATTTCGTTCCAGGAACCATAGAATTTGAATTTAGAGAATAACAACAACAAAAAGTAGTTTTAAGTAAAATCTTCCATAGCTGTTAAGAAGTAAAACAAAGCAGAAATATTTCCAGTGGTTTTCTTGTTAAGGAAATTAAGATGGCTTTGAAAGGATCTTTTCTGCTTGTGTTTGAGAACTTGTGTATTCAGCCCTGAAACTAAAAATAATCTGAGATTGTAAACATCTTATATAACTGTATTGTCCATACACCCTAAGGTTTTGCCACATGTTACCCTTATTTTGCTTACACATGAGAATTAAAGCTATATTGTTTCCCCCATTATGATGCCTTTGACATCTTTGCTTGAGAGACGTGTATTGGCCCTTCCCCACCAATACCTGTTACCAAACTGCCCCTGGACCAGCTTTGCCCGTGATACTGACATCACTTGAGCCTTCCCTATGGGCCTTCTTATGAGAAGCAGCTGAAGCAGCTGGGGTTGTTCAGCCTGGAGAAAAGGAGGCTGAGGGGAGACCTTATTGCTCTCTACAACTACCTGAAAGGAGGTTGCAGAGAGGTGGGGGTCAGTCTCTTCTCCCAAGTAATAGGCGATAGGACAAGAGGAAATGGCCCTAAGTTGAACCAGGGGAGGTTTAGACTGGATATTAGGAAAGTTTTTTACACTGAAAAGGTTATTAAACATTGGAACAGGCTGCCCAGGGAAGTGGTGGAGTCACCATCCCTGGCAGTATTTAAAAGACAGGTAGAGGGTAGACATAGAGCTTAACGATACGGGTTAGTGATGGTTTTTGTCAGTGTTAGGTTGATGATTAGACTAGGTGATCTGAAAGGTCCCTTCCAACCTAGGCAGTTCTATGATTCCTAAAGCTTAGAAGAAAGTTCTGTTGTATTTGATATACCCATAGAGAGACTACCCAAAGATCATTTGGTTGTGTTTTTCTTTTTGATGGTTAACCTGTTTTCTTTGAGTTTGTGCTGACAGCAACAGTGTTAGGGATGTAAAACCTTCCTTAATCAAATCTTCCTGTCCTTAAAAAAATAATTAAGAAAAAAAATATTTTTACTGAGTCTGAATTATGTACACCTTCTAAGGGCTGTTTATTACTACTGAAGACAAAATGCTTTCCTTAGGCTTGCGGCTCTCTGGTAATATCAGCCCCTTTTTAAAGAGACAAGAAAAAGCGAAGTATGGGGGTAAGATGTTGAAAACCCTACAATAATTTAACGCAGGAGAAAAGGTTCTGCTCTGTCTTCAAATGGCAATAATACTTTGTTCTGAGAATTTTTTCCTATTAATTGTTTTCTGAAACTAATAATTAGGAAGTGTTTCCTGCTTCTTTTCTAAATGCAAATGTTTGAAACCAAAAAATTAATCTCTGTTTCCAGCTGAGTTAGTAAATAGGTATTGAGTATGCCATGAATGATAGGGAAAAATGCCAGACTCTGCTGTTGACTGTAATAATAACAACCTGTAATGGGACATATTGGGTACCTTAACAAGTGCTTTCTGTTTTTTTTTTGTTTTTCATTCAGCAGAATTTTGACTGTATGGTAACTAAACTGTTAGGCCTTGGTTCTGGAGAGTGCATTAACACATTGCTGACTTTAGGCTTTGGCTCCAGTAGGACTTCAGCGCCTGCTCTATGCTCGTAGCGATGCTTTCCTGAATAGAGACCAAATTATCAGAATACTGGAACAGCAACAGACCTTGCAGCCTGTGCAAGCCTTGTAAACATGTGGCTTCACAGCTGCTCAGTGTCTTGTTGATGGTAAAGTTCCTCTTGGATCAAACATCCAGTTCACGCCATTTCCTCTCCAACTGTCCCTTTTTCTGACCTCCTATTTGTCTCTGCTGCCAGTGAAGCCTCCACGCTCGGCCTCGGGTCACCTGCGCTCTCCTGCGTGCTCTGTGTTGGACGTGTGCCCTGCGACTCTGCCCCGTTGCTGTGACAGTCAGATGTCTGTCAGCTGTTTTCACCGCAGCTACTATAACTCAGCTGAAATTCACTGCTATAGTTCTTAGGCTAGGTTTTTTTTTTTTTTTTTTTTTTTTTTTTTTTTTTTTGTTTTTTCTTTGATGCAAATATACAGCTAAACTCTTCTCAGCTCATCTCTGTTTGGCTCCATTGGTTTCCTGCAAAATCTAGGTCAGTGTCCTTTTTAACCGTTCTAGCTGAATTATTGAGCTGCTCTCTCTCTGTCTTTCACCTTGCTGAAATGTCTGCCCTGGCCACGTTGCAGACATGAGAGTGCTGGTACTATCTCAGCCAAACCCAGCCATATGGAAGCACTTCCTCAACTTTTCTGTTACTCAAGCCAGGTGAAATCTTTCTTCTGTTTTACCTGTTATTTTTAACTAGCCCTTACCTCCTGTTCTATTTTGTATTATTTCCTTTCCTCCTTGCCCTCCCCACACTCTACAGTAATCACCAGAAGTGGTGTGTGGTAGAGCAAGAGGTCTGGGAGGATCTTAAGAAGGAGAAGTTGAAGAGGTCAGGTGCTGCCCTCGTTGCAGCTGACTCTGTGTGAAGTTTACTTAAGAACAGTCTGAGAAATCCCAATGGCATGAGATCTGGAAGATAGTGAGAGGGAAGACAGGGCCCTAGCAGAGCCCACTGAAATCTCAGCAACCTTCTGGCCAAAACATTTAATGGTGTCATCACCTGTACCATAAGGAAAGGGATCACGCAAAATCTAGCAGTAGTATGTCTGACAGAGTAATGCCGCAGGATGAAGGGTGAAAACACAGATTGTGACACATCAGAGGAGAAAGGGATTGTTGTTCTTATTGCTAATGCTGTTTTGGTTGCTTCAGGAGTACCAAACTGCTCAGCTTGGTATAGTATAGGGACATTTTAAGCTGTTACTACGTAGTGTGTTTACCACTAGTTCACCATTCTGTTGGACTGAGGGACATGCAGTGCTCCATGAAAGCCAAGCAATTTCAGGTGCAAATACACAACTTCTATAAATTCCTTTAGAGGTGTCTTGGTCCCAGGACAGGTTTCCTGACTTCATTTTGCCTTTTTGGTTTTGTGACATCAAAGCTGTGAATTTCAGAAATGTGTAGGACAATAGGGAAAAATACATTGCCCTAATGTTAGTCCCCAAAAATTCGATTCCTGAAAGGCTGTGAGCTGTATACAGTTAAGGCAAAGACAGAAGCATTGACTGTAAGAAGAAAGCGCTTGCCAAGGAATGAGTTAAGCTCTGCAGCCTCTAATAGTTGTATTGCATTGATTGAAATCACTCACTCAAGCATAATTTGAGAAATGCTCTAATGTGGTCGGAAACACTGATAAACCTCTGTCTCAAACTACTGAGAACCAACAATCCTCTGATCTCCTGGTGCCTGAAATATGAAGTAGCTTGGTGACCACAAGCAGGCTATGCTCAGAAGGCAGCTCTTTGAGGAGATAAAAGGCATAAGTAGCTTGCACAAGTGAAAGAGAAGTCAAAGCTAATGGAAAGAAGAGAAAAAAGTGGAAAGTATTCTGAAGGGCCATTGCTTTTGCTTTCGCTACAGACTTGTATTGTATTTCCCTGTCTCATTTTGCATTTCCATTGCTGTGACTGCATTTATCAGGAATCACAACTCTACCAAATGGTCTGTCCAGACTGGCTTTTAGTTTAACTTCACAGCAGATGTAAAAGGAAGTATTCTCGCTTAGCTGTGGGAACTTTATCTGGTCAGCTGAAAGATTCCACTGTGTCCTTTTAAATAATATTACCCTCCTCCTGTCTTCGCTTGAATCCGGGGTTATCACACCATTAACTGGCATGTGAGCACACAGTTTATTTGGTTTCCTCCTAATCTACCCTGGTTTGGTATGTATGAAGAATTTGTGGAGTGTTTACACTCTTGTTTTTCTGTTTCAGAATGGTTTCACTCCACTATATATGGCAGCCCAAGAAAACCACCTGGAGGTTGTTAAGTTTCTTCTTGACAATGGTGCCAGTCAAAGCCTTGCCACAGAGGTAAAAGTTTGAATTTCACACTTTATGAAAAAAGTAAACATGTAAAATGTGCTTCAGCAGTGATTCTTGCCAGCTTATATTGAACTAGTCTTTTAGCTGCAAAAAGACCAATAAAAAGGTCTGTCTGTGAAGTGTGCTAATGATTGCTGAGTTACTGACTTCAGCAGCTTAAACCATCTCTTGCCATTTCTAAAATAAAACATTATTTCAACTAGAAACAGTTCTAAAAATAGATGTGTTCTTAGTCATAACTAGTAATCTTTCAGGTTAAGTGCTCAAACAGAGAAGCTGTGTGCATAACACAAAAGTTCTCTGTGCTTTCTTTATAAATAGTGAGTAATGTGGAGGGCAACCATGAAGCAAGAACAACTGTTTACCTACATTTTGGAGTCAGTCCTGGGATATCAGGGAAAACCCAGGGTTACTTAGTGTTGGAGCGTTTTCTAAATTAATTTATTGCCATCTTGATACCCTCTCTGTAGAGCCTAGTTATCCCAGCTGGTCCTGCAGTGATCATTTCAAGCTGACAGAAAGATGGAAGGTCCGTCCTTGAAGGTGCTCTGTGATCTTTACAGAACACTTTTTATTTCTCTTTTAAAAAGTAATTCTAACTCAAATAAGGCAACCTGGAAGGAAAAAAAAATACCAGATATCATAATAGTCTAAAATGTACTGCACTGAGATAGGTTTTTAATCTGGTGAATTTTCAGTTGTTTCAATTCCAAGATTTTGCTACCAAAACCACCCCTATATTTCAGTGTCTGCTCTCATTAATATTTATTAAATTATGATTGTTCTATTTGAACAGATTCCATGAAGGAAATAATGTTTTTTTGAAAAAGTTCTATTCTTAGCAAAATATGAAATGCAAAATTATTTTATTGCATCCCTGTACCTCATAGTATCAATGTATAATCACAGGCCATATATCACTATATGTATGTATGTAATCTTTTTTCTCTCCTGAAGTCAGGATTGTAAAAAAATCAATAATGAATCAAAATTATCTTTTCAAAATCACTAAAGGTTAGTTATAACTAGAAGTGTGCATCAGAAACTACTTTCTGGAAATGCCAAAATAAAATATTTTAAGTCTGGAAAATTAATTGAAAATTGTAGTTTTCAGAACACCAATTTCTATTTCTTTATAAAAACTTGGGAACAAAGAAGTCATGGGACCCCTGGGGATGTACAATAGATTCGGACTTTTGAAAATATTCTTGACACCGTATGATTTTCTGAAAATAGAAATTTTTAAAATTGTGCACAAGCACTTGGTTCTTTTTCTTTGGTATTGTTTTTCCCTTGAGCATTTGTATGTCAGTTTAGGTTGAGCTTTTTTCTAACTCAGCTTGATGATAAGGTGCACTTTAATTTTATCCATGGAGAATTCCTTTGAAGATACCAGACTACAAAACGGTGTTGCCTTTATTGCCTTACTTGTTTGAGATAGTTGCTTATGGGTGCTTTCTTATTTTCTCTTGGTCCAAGTTTTCATATAAATCTAATTTATCTTTTTTTGTTGTTGTTGTTTGTAAGTGTAAAAGCCTGTGTTACTAAATGATTGCCACTTAGTTCAATAGTCATTAAAAATAAAATTCTTCAACAAAGGTCTTTAAATTTAAAAAAAAAAAAGTAGAATCAACTGTTTTCTTTAAATTGTTTTTAGGTTTTTGTGTTTGGTTTTGTTATTTGGTTTGTTTTTTTTTTCCTGGAGTGGGTTTTGCCTGATGATTTAAAGTGCAATTGCTAATTATAGTTCTGACATCACGATACTTCCTTGCAATTGCTTTTTGTGAGTTGTCATCTCCAGAGAGCATGTGGTGGAAATGCATTCTTGCTGGTGCTAATATTCTTGGTGGCAGTTTGCTTGGCCTTGGTACAGTGATCCCTGCACACACTGAGAGAACGGGCAACTCTCCCCGGAGTTAGGAAACTGAGGGGACAGGGAAGGGCAGATATTCTGGGGTTGAAATGAAGTGCTCCCTCCCGTTTGTCCACTCCCTTTTCCCTAAGGAAAAGAGGAAAATGTGTTCCTAGGATTTATTTTTTTATGTATTAATAGACCAATAGACCAGGAAGCCAATGTCTCCGGGTCACTAAGGCTGAGCTGTCACAGGGCTTTTCCGGGCGAGAGCCACCATTTCTGCAGGTACAGCGTAGCTATATTGCCAGAGCCCTCTTGTGGGGGATGCTCATGGAGTATTTTGGCCTTTAGAGCTACAGAGCGTTTCTCACAGCCGGTGCTGCGCTCTGCCCGAGGCTGCGCAGTCCCTTCCAACCCCATAGCATCCTCTGGTTCTTCCACCCCAGGAGCCGGGCACGGCCTGGCACCGCAGCCCAGAGCTCCGCCCCGCTACTGGAGGCGAAGGGGAAGGCTGTGGTGAAAGGAATTTAAAAAAATTCACGGTTAAAAAACCCAATTTGTTAGGACCCAATGAATTTCAGTGATTTTTCTTTTTTCTTTTTTTTTTCCCTCCAAAATTTTGAAAAAATGCTCTTTTTCATAACTCCTTCTGTTTCTCCTCCTAAATTGTGGCTCTGTTTGGTAAGCCAGAGAGAAAAAATCTTTATTGAAAACATTACTTTTGGTTCCAAAAGTTAAAAAGTTAATGCTTGAACTCTCCACTTTTGACATAGTGTGAGGATCTACACTCTTCTGTGTCCTTGCTGCACTTTTATTTCACACTTACACAATTTTACCAGGAGAGAAGAGGTTGAAAAGTGAAAGAAGGTGTTTACCTAGTAAACTGTGGTGAAGTTTGGTAATATAAGCTTTGGATACATTGATCAAGAGTCAAATGTAATAAATAAATATCCCAAGTAGAGTAATTTGCATTTGTGATTTTTGAGTGATTTGTGGATATTTTCTTGGGCAAAGCTGAATGCGTTCCTGTTTTGGAATGCCACTATAATGTTTGGGAAGGGGCAGAATATAAATGACAACTCTTTCCTTCTTTAGTTTTCTAAGAATCCATGAAAGTAAAATTATGAAAACATCTAAGACTGTACTTTTCATATGTTTGAGGAATCCACTCTAAAAGCTGTTGAACCAAAATCTTCTTTTTTTAATACGTTTCTTATTCTGTACTACTTTGGGTATTTGCTAGTCTGAAAGGAAATAATTTGGAAGGCGATTGTTTATTACATCTATATAAATTTTCATGAATGGAAGTTGTAGTAAAATAATTGGTATACTGGGAGAATGTGGTATTCCTATTCAAATCTTATTAGATTTTAAATACACATATGAAGTACATCAGAGGATAGAGCTGAAGTGTTGGTGGTTTTTTTTTCTTAATCATAGTTTATAACCTGTAGCTGTGGGGGAATGGATGATAATTTGCTATGGAGACATTATTAACAATTGTAACTTTAATTTTCAGCTTGTTATAACTTTTTATATAATTATACACTTTATTATATGTATACCTATTTGTGTAACTGTTAATTTGTAAGTAATTTCATACTTTTTTTTCTGAAGACTCCATCATTTTTGTTCGCTTGTGTCTTACAACTTTATGTTTAAGTCTGAAGTGCCAAAAAGGTATTTTGAGCATTTGGGGTGCAGGTCGCCAGCACTTTACTCCAATTCAGTGTCACTGCAGGGGACTTTTAATTTGCACCATGTTACACTTTAGGTTTGAATTTCAGCCAGTTCCATTACTAATGCTGAGATTGCTTCCCTTCCCCTGGAAAGCTGGGAACCTGTGTTGAGAGTCCCCATTGTATGTTGCAGGATGGTTTCACGCCTTTGGCGGTAGCTTTGCAGCAAGGTCATGACCAGGTGGTTTCACTGCTACTTGAAAATGATACAAAAGGAAAAGTCCGTCTTCCTGCCCTTCACATCGCTGCTCGCAAGGACGATACCAAGGCAGCGGCTCTGCTCCTGCAGAACGACCACAATGCTGATGTGGAGTCAAAGGTCAGTTGTAAAAAGAAAAATGGGTTGATGTTATTAAGTGCTGACCACGTGTGTTAGATCCAGTGAAGATCTCCCTTAGTGTGACGTGTTGTGCTGCAGTGACACGTAACTTCCTTCTATAGTATGTGATTAAGAATAACGGTTCATTTGCTTCCTTTGCCGCTTGCCTCCCCCATTCCCTTTTTCTTTAAATCAGGGTTAATTTCTTCTGTAGAAACTTTGCAAACGGAAAATAATAAGCAAGGCGTTATTAGAATTATTCTCTTGGGAATGAAAGCCACTCCTGCGATAGCGCTCTATAGGTATGGTACAATTAAGGCACTTGATTGGTTGTTTGTGCAACTGCTACTTGAAGAACTTTGGTAAACATGTAACAATGAGCCTTCAAAAACCCTCGATCATTCAGCTTCCATTCAGTCGAGCTTCCTTTGTGTGCCAGTTGTGCTGTCATCCGAGCTGCCATGCCACGTAGCAATCATGAAGCTTTTTGCATCCATATCACCAGTGGTGAACTAACCGTTCATTTTTTCCCCCTCTTTGCTTCCAAATGTGTTAACCTAGATGATGGTGAATAGAACAACAGAGGTATATATAAATATATATATGCATCATCACTCCTCCATGACTTAGTGCTGCTGCATCATTTCTTCCTCTTCCTTTTTGCATCGCCTTTTATAGGATAGATACCTGCTTTAGATGAAACAAAGTAGCATGTGCTAGAGAAGACTGTAGTTTAGATACCAGGGCTTTCTGCAGCTGAAAATAGGGCTTAAAAATAAGAGTAAGCTTTCTTGGGAACTAATTGCCATCTTAAAAGAGCCATATTACATAAGATGGAGTTTTCAGGGATTCTCATACAGTGTATGTTTATCAGATGTGTTAAGAGCTGCAGACAACCCTGTTGTGGTGTGCATCCAGGTCTGATTTTTAGGCTTCTGCATGACACTTACCTTGATGGTGTCAGCAAATAGAATGATCTGAGAGTGGTTTTATATCTGCAAAACTCCCAAAGCAAGGCGGTGGCAGCTGGCATGGCTTGCTAACAATTTAGAAATGCATCTAGTTCCCATAAGGTTTCATATTTTGCAGGACTGATGGAATTGCTGCATGTTTTAGCATTATTTTTAAAGGAAGTAAAACTACTTAAATATGAAAATAAGTTGCTGAAGTAATTTTATCAGTAAGGCATCTTCTAATTAGGGTGGTAACTTGCGGTGTCTGAACATAACCCAGTGTGATTGCCCACAGTGGGAGTCTGATCTTTATGGTACTAACCCTTGGAAAAGAAATTCCATATTAATCATTTAAAATTGTCTTTGATGTTGTTTTCATTTGCATCTACTTTGAATTCATAAAAAACAGTTAGCAAGTATCATTAAATGACTTGTATCTGAACTTCTGCATAGAATCTCTAAGAGATTTAACTTGCAAGATGGACATAATACTGTTAAGAGCTAGATGTTTCTCGTTAGAAATTAATTTCTTATAAAAGATCATTGCTTTAATACTCAAATGTTTTGCTGTTGTTTTTCTGGAATAACTGAAAGTTTTATCCTAGTTCTGGTCTTCTAGAATAATTATGTTAATTTTTTTCTCCTCTTGCATAGCAATATGATTTTATTTAGACTCTCAGAGAGTCTATAAATAAATGTCAGTGATTGAAAACTAGTACAGAATTGGAATGGTGACTTGCAGCAGACTCCTATTACTAGCTTATGTCAGTGATGTGATACAAATTTTGGAGTAGCAGTGAGATATAAAAAAATAAGTATCTATTGGTTTTGTTTTGTTTTTTCCAGAGTGGGTTCACTCCCCTCCACATAGCTGCTCACTATGGAAATATCAATGTAGCTACATTGCTGTTAAATCGGGGTGCAGCTGTGGACTTCACTGCAAGGGTAAGTGTGAAATCTTACTTATGCTTAGTTTGTTTAACCATCAGTCTGAAACACTTTGTCCACAAAGGTGTGGAAAGGTCCATTGCTCTTGCCAGCCTGACCTGGCCTGACTGCTCTTGTTCTGTTACCATACGGGGGGATTATCGTACAAAGGGGGTTCCCTGAGCTGCTGAACTGAACCTGAGCTCTATTCATCACCTTTGAAACTTCTGCTGTTTTCCTAGTTCCAGTGTTGCAAAAGGCAGGCTGGGATTCAGTGAGATGAATGCTTCCACCTGTAGCTTTAACATATGGCAGGAGTGCTGTCCCTGTTGGATTGTCCTCAATATGCAGTTGTTTCCAGTGAACATGAAGTGCAGGTGTTACTGGTAAATATATGCAGTGAAGGCACAGCTGCTTTGTGAGAGGCAGGTGATGCATAAAGGAGGTCTGAGAAAATGTAGGGGTAGAAAATGAAATGAGATATAGAAATGGAAGAGAGTCGATAATGGGAGCTGTATGGCGGAAGCCACAATTGAGTGGCCCTGTAAGCTGTGCACCAAAGTCACAACACAGCCCGGGGAGTGACAGGGTAGTTCCTCAGATGTAAGAAAAAGGGTCAAGAGCCAGAAGGGAAATGGTAGGGGCTTTGCTTGATTCCCTTTGGTTATCTCTGGGCTGAGTCGGGAGCGGGTGACTGGTGGCTTCAGCTGCACCTTCTTGCTTGGGGAGTGGGTCCATCTTCCCACAGGCAGCTGGATGGCTCTGTGAGCCTGGTGCCTGCAGGGTCTCATCTCAAAGCCCGGGCCAAAGTTTGACCATATCTGCTGTCAAAGTTCAGGTCTGTTGGAAAATCGAAGAGGAATATTAGAGTGAAGGAGTGTGGTCAGGGTAGAGAGGAAGTGGGAACAACAAAATATAAGCAGGAGAAGTGTAGAGGACAGAAAATGATAGAAGGAAGTTATATATAACTGGAAGAGTGGGAAAATAAAGAAATGTGTATGGACAGGGATACAGCAATATGAAGGGCAAGGAAAGAGATTGTGGCAGGCATGAGACCAGAGACAAAAGAAAGGCAAATGCAGAGCTAACACAGTTTAATGAGCCAGGATGGGTGGCTAGAGAATGGTAGGATAGAGAGGATGTGGACAGAAAGCTGAGTAGGTGCATGAGAGTATGAAGGGAAAAACAGGGACACTTGTTTAGGGACATGCAGCTAAATAGAAAAGGGGCTAACATTCAAAATAGGTTAATACTGGAAAATGCTGGACTAGGACCTGTTTATAGCAGTTGTTCACTGGGTCGTGTGTGTGATATGGTTTATTAAAAAAAAAAAGGCAACAAACCCCCACCCACCCAAAAATAACACCTGACTGACTAACCAACCAAAAAAGCAACCTACAAAAACCCCAAAACAACACCAAAACAAACCAAATTGAGGCTGTGCAAGAAGGCAATTCAAACTAAAGCCACATACTGACATAAGAGTAAATAGGTATGAACTGGCCATGAAGAATTGTTGTCTAGAATTTAGATATTTAGTGTTAAGTGTTAATAATTAATATTATTTAATTAATAGTTGTCTAATAATTTTAAATATAAGTAATGAGATTCTGGAGCAAACTTTCAATTAAAGTGGAAAAATCCAAAAACCCCAACATGTATTCAAGATGGTATTTATGGGGAAGTTATGTGGCATGGATAATTCAGCAGCTCCTTTTGAGAGATTTTGATCGTGTGTTGTGTTTATTACTTTCACAAGAGGAGAAGTACTATTCTACTGTTTATAGCACTTTCCGCATAGCAAAAAGCAAATTGTAGTATTTTCTTTTACTTTAGATAGTTTATATATGTAAAAACTTGAATGCTTCTATAGTTAAGGAACATACTTACATGCAGCAAAGTGTTTACGATAAGCATTGCAAGCCCAATAAAACAACAAGATATTATTGTGATTATTTAGCATAGAACCTACTATTTTACTTACAGGACTTCTTGCATTTAACCCCACCCCCCCAAAAAATCTAACCTGAACTGTTCTTTTTTAGAGATTGTCTGTAATTAATAAGGGGAGTTAGTGGAGGGTGTGATAGAGTGGCAATAGAAATTTTTACATAATGTTTTCCTTAAACTGTAAGTAGGAGTGCAGGTGTAAAGTGTTGGTGCTGTGCACTATTTAATTCAACATAGCATCATTCAGTGATTTATTAATGAAGGCAAATCCCCAAAGCTAAAAGACACTGTTACAAGGCATGGCCAAGTACCTACTAATGCTGGTGAGAAGAGTAGTAGCAGATATTGGGTCAAGCTGATAGTTGAGTGTCAAAGCTAAGGATCAGCTTTCAGATATCCCCACAAGTGATGTTTTCCAAATCACATTCATTACTAAATGTATTTCATGTTATTGGTGGGAGAGGGGTCCCAGGTTAGACCCACTTAAAGTTCACAAGCTAAGAGTAGATGTGGGGGTTAAGGGTTTCTGGGAAGCTTCTGACTCTGCGTGCTTTTCTTTCACTGATAACATTTACTTCTTTTCCCAAATCCTTAAACTGACCAAATTAGAGCATTAAGGCATTGCAAATGATCATAAGCTTCAGTATTTGATAGGCTCTAATCACAGGAGCAAGGAAGAAGAATGGAGTCCTGGGTCAACACTTTCCAGCTCAGAAACAAGATTAGGGAATAGAAATGCTACTAGCTTAGCAATTAGTAGCATTTATTACCAATACCACTAAATATCATCTGCCTATGCTTGTTTTAATAAAATAATAAATCTTAGGCTTCAGCAGCTCTGTTCCAGATTAGGGGCACATCCAAAGTAATAAGGCCATCCTCCCCTCTTCTTCAAGACCTGGAAATTCCAGGTTCTCCCTGCATTAGTTGTCATGGTTGGAGAGAGGCAGGCTGCTCAGACAGCCGGGGCAGCGCGGAGGCAGTGCCATCAGCCCGAAAGAGCAGTGGGCTGGCGCTGGGACTGAGCACCAAACGGCTCCTTTGTGCTTGGGATGGCTGGGTGGGGGCATCCGCAGTGCACAGCTCTACTGTATGGTGGTTACAAATCTAGATAAAGTAGTTGTGACAGAAGTAATCGTAGCATAAATAACAGTAATATGGAGCTGAATTTTGTTCTTTAGTGTCTATCAGACTGCGGGTAATGAAAGTGCTTCACAGAAAGATGAGTTAGGTTCTGCTAGAGCAGTGAATCTGTAGGCAAACGGTCTCACTTGAGTGTAAAGTACAATTACCAGCACCAAGGAACAGACCCCTTGATTATCCAAATTGTAAAACAGGTAGAGGTACTCCTAAAACAAGTACTAAAAATGACCTATAGGTACAGCCTGCCCACTGCCACCTCGTTGCCTCCTGTTTCAATTTCTGTAAATAATATCCACAATGTGCTGTCTCCCCTCTGGAGAAAGGGCCCTTATGTGATTTGCTAACAATCATCTAAGACAAGCAACAGAGCAAAGATATGAAAGGGCTGTAACTCAACTAAAATCATACTAGGAGTGTGTATTGTAGCTTTCAGGAGTACAAAGAGCAAACTGTAGGATGGGGGTGTCAAATGCACTTTATGTTTTTACAAACCGTCAACCATTTTTCCTTGGTTTTTGTTAAATGAATATGAATCAAAACTACTTGTCTATCTCATTTAATGTTTATTTAGGCAAGTATCAATTCTGGGGAGAGATTTGAACAAGAGCAGAGGATGATGGTAACAGAAGATGCTTTTGTGGATTGGGCAACATGAAGATGAATGCGTGAGGGCAGGATAAATAGGCAGCTCCCACCATCAGTGTAGTGAAGGTGGGGAAGGGTGGTGAAAATGTGAATGGACCTGTAGGGTGAAGGCAGAGCTCTGAGCATTAAGGAAAAGGGCAAGTGTGGTGAAAAGAGAAGTTAGTGAAAGAATGTAAGAAAAGGAGGGCAAATCTGTGGCAAAGGAGACCTCTTCATCTACTGTGTTTTCAGTGGGTTTCTGAGAGGCCTGAGGGAAGAAAGAGGTTCCAGCAATGAAGGCAGGGAAAGACATGAGCTTGGTGATGGCTCCCAGCATGCAGGAGGTGAGCGGTGGTGCTGTACTGTAAGTGAATAATGTCCCCAGTGATGTGCAGTAGCAGCTGCTCCCCTCACCCCTGCTTGGTATACACCTGCCTGCCTCTCAGCTGTCATATGCTCCCCGGTTCCCTTTTTTCACTGCATCGAAGAAAAATAGGCATAGGTCCAGGAGCTCTTACAGGTGTCACAGTGCTTGTCAGCCTGTGTACCTGCTGACCGTAGAGGCTGGGAGGGTTGGAGAGGTACCTGCTTTTGCTTTGCACTCTTCCAGCCCAGCACCTGATTTCCTGTCAGCTCTTCCATTGAACTGCATTAGCACTTCTATGTCTGTGCTTCCTTCCCTACCCTTGCTGAAAGTACAGGGAAGATGGCACAACATGAGAAGTTCCCTGTGGGATAGATGGAGATCATTTCAGTGAATCAGCTTGTGATGCCCCTGATTCTACCTATCTTTTTTTTTTCACCAGGAAGAAGCAATTACTGCTATTTTAAGAAAAATATTTTTCATCAGCCGCTTGTGCCTTTGAATCAAACTGTATCTGCCGTGTTACCTAGAGTTTGATATCTACTTCCCATTTTCTGGAACAACCAACCTAGTGATTGGTATGGAGAAGCGAAATCCACCAAGTGGGCTCTCCTGTTCCAAGCTTTCAATTCAGGAGATGTGTTGTTGGCATACAGTGACCATATGGATAGTGAAAACTGCCGTGCTCCCATCCTGGCTGTGACTGCTGGAGTTGGATGCTGTTGCAGGGGCTTCATGCCATGGGCTTGACTTTATTTGCCAAAATCAGGTTATCTTCAGCCTGAGGGTGGGTGAGGTGCTGGAGAAAAAGGACAGGTCACAGAGGGATTTCTTCTTCATCTCTACAACTCCCTTCAAATTTGCTCTGGACTGCCTTGTACTTTGGCATCTGGGATTTGGGAAGGTGTCTCCAAATACATGCTAAAGCAAGTAACAACCATTGGAAGGAATGAGAAACCAGTTTCCTTAGCAGTCTGATTATGCCTATAGTATCCTGTGCAAGAAAGCTTTTTTGCTACGGATCAGACCCCTGCAGAGTGCCTGCCCTTTCCCCTTCTGGCCTTGCTTGGGCATCCCCAGGAGCAGTGCACAGGGAGGGCAGGCAGCGTTGTCTGCTGTGGTTCCCAGCCAGCTCTAATGGAAATGTGTGTCCAGATTACCCTGTGCTAATTTAGCAACAATAAAGTGGAAATCCAAGGCTTTCCCCAGGGCTGCTTTGCAGACCAGGGAGGTGAGGAAGGTGCTTTGAATAAACTGTATTTTCTGGGAAATAGTTAGGAAAAAGTTATCTTTGGGGGTTTGCAGAGTCTTCAGAAATCATTCTTCTGTCTGAGATTATCTTCCAGTGGAAAGAAAGGTGAGGAAATGCTTCTGAAGCTCCAGCAGTCTCTGAAGAGCACAGTGGTTAGAAAGGAAGGAAGAAAGAAATTACTCTTTCTTGTAGCTTCCAGAGCAAGAGCTGAAAGAAACCTCTGTGATCCCTGCACCCACTCCCTACTTGAGCAAGTGAGACCATTCAGGTAGCATGGGAATCCTCTACATGAAGATGACCTCTGCCTATATCTTTCTTGCCAAAGCAAACGGGGTTTACTGTGACAAAACTGCATCCAACCCTGTGAACAGCCTTCCTGATACACAGCACTCCTTATTCTAGAGGAGATCTCAGTTCCACTGGGCGTGGGCTTTGCCTGCAGAAAGTTTGCTTACTGGAAAGTTGAGAAAGGATTCGGTAATTTTGAGAAGGTGGTGTGAGGACAACATGCATTAATGATGACCCTCAGGCTGAGCAGCAGAACACCATTAGCCCATCAAAAAGAGAAGGCAATATGTAAGTGACAGTAACAGAAGAGAAAAACATCTTTTTATTTCCCTAGTGGTAGTGTGCCATAACAACTCCTTGCTATACTCTTCCTTCTTTTCTTCTAGGATTCATTTTATACATATCAAGCCTGAAGTGTATATGAGTATATAAGTCTACAAGAACTAAATTAGCACAATATAAGACTTACTAACATTAAGTAGAGGAGAAAAAAGCTAAAAAAATATGCACTGTTGTAAGGTTTCCTGGAAAGTTCTGATTTTTCTGTGTTTGTAGCTATAATTTCTTTAATTCCTGAAAGTTCTGTACAAATCTCAGCAATCCCAGTAACTTCTACTAGAATATAAGACTTTTCTCTCTGCAGGGGTTCTGCTGTGTTGTAGCTCCAATTCTGATTTGCAGAAAAATACAGGAGAGAATATTGAGTATTTTCATATACAATATGTTGATGTAGTTGCATATGGCAATCACATGCACAGCACAATCTTTTTATACCTCCAGCAACTGGTAATAGCAGTAATACCCATGCAGTGTTGTTGATGACAGTTCCAGTATACAACAACAAACATGCTCTTTCCTTAAGAACCTCTAATGATGTGAGGATTTTCCAGACTATATAGGAAATTTCTGCTTTAGCAGCCTGGCTGGTTTCACCTTCTGTTTTATTCACTCATTCTTTGTCAATATTAAGCTCTTCGCAGAATTGCTCTCAGTTGAGAACTGAGAAGGACTATCTTACTCAATTCCAAGTTAATCTGAACATTTTAGTAAGAAACTGTTTTCTAAAAAAAAAATCAAAGATAAAGAAGTTAAACTATTTTATTTAAAAATACACTTCACTGAGGGGCTGGGAGGAGAGCTCGGAGGTGGAGGTAAGTTCTCTCGCTGGTAGCAAGGAGAAATACCAAGTCCCCATGATGCTGGCAATGAGTCTTCACAGTCCCCACATGATCTGCCAGTCAGTCAGCATTTAAAACAATGCAGCACATGACTAGGAAAGGTTTACCCCTGTTTTGTGTGTGCTCTTTTTTTAAAGATACACTTCAGAGGCCAATATGATAGTGTAAGTGCAAACTTTTTTATTATTAGCATCCTTATTTTTGTAAACCCAGTCTGACTGAGAGGAGAAAGAGGCAATCCCATAGGATAGCATAGCAGAAACCAGGGGGAATTCTTCATTTTCTAAATAGATTAAAATAGAGCTTCTAAGATGTACTGTGTTTGCACTGTCAGTTTTTGATGTACAGTCAATTTTAATTTTTCCCTATTTTTTTCTGACTTCCTAACCATTCGTGTTGCTAACTTGTAATAGTAAGGAGTGATTCTGACTGCTGCAGTCAACTATGATGGATAACGCCACGTGTCAGAGGGGAGCTGATCTCATTTCAGATGGGAAATGTAGGTGGCTTATTGCTCAGAACAGGATAACTAAAAGCTTTTTTTAAATTTTCCTGTAAAAATTTCGGCTGCACCTGAAAGAGCTTAGTGTTTCCTCTGATCAGGCACAAGCAAGAGCCAGTGAATGTAAAAGCGGGTCACTCTTCACCCGTCGTGTTTCTGGATGCTGTGAGACTCTGAAGGAAGGCACAGGCACTGTATGAGAGGGTAGTGGCTGCAGCAGGCAGTGGATAGAGGTAAAGGGAACACAGCCATCCACAATGTTGAGGTATAGAAAAAAAAAGATTGCACGCAGCTGATCTGTCACACTTTGAGCTATTTACGGTGTCAGAGTACTTCAAATCATATACCCCAGGAAATCTGCCAAGGGGGAGAGGGAAGGCTGTGTGCTAGTTCGTAATCCTATGAGCATTTATTGCATAGTTTTAGGTTGTTATTCTCACAAGTTATGTTTCGTGTTCCCTGTAGAATTTAACCCCCTCAAGTAGAATGGCGGGTTGGGTCTCAGTGTCAAGGAGTCTACCTGAGACATTATCCAGCATTTGATATTTCAACAGCGAGGGTGAGAAGCATTCCAAGAGACATTCTAGACCTGAACCACATCTTTTAATGGCAATGTTTTGAAGGCATTTCGGCTTTATTACTGCAGGAAAGCATCTTCAAAAGTTTTCTGATTTACTATTCTATCTTAAGAACAAAAGGAGAAATTTATAGAAGATCAAACAGATAAAAATAGACTGAAAAGACAGCAGATGCTGTTGATTTACTGAAGAATTCAGAACCTTACATTTGGTGGCTATATTGTTTGCTGATACCACAGTTTTAGTCTTAATAACCTACACCCAAGCTGCACATATTATGAAGCTTTTTTTATCTCTAGTTTCTTGTGACAAGTACAAACAACTCGATTTTGAGTTGCTTGCTTTACATTTTGTCATTGGAAACATTAATGATGATGTTGTCTGAGGTTTATTCACTTCTCAGTTCACGTTCTTAATTGTCAGATCAGAGATGGGGAGGAGCCATATGCGTGATATGTCTAGATATAATTCTTTAAGCCTCGGCACAACACAGTGTTGACCAAAGACAAGTTGCTTGCCCTAAACGTCAGTGTGCAATTATTTAGGCATTCCCATAATGCATCTCTTCATCTGCATGAAGTCAAAAGTCTCAGTCAGCAGAATTATTACCAGTAAAAGCTCCTATAGCTAAAAGGTGAAGTTAAATTCTGAATAGAGACCTACCTTCTCTCTTTTTTTCCTTTTCTTTTCCCCACAGTGTTTTTCTGAGCTGTTAGGGCTGAAAAAGGCTAAACATGCTTTTTCTTCTTTGTCTCTTAATTCTTTTTATGCGCTGTCTGAATAGGTTAGTAGAGTGGGACAAAAACTGCATCCTCCTTCCTAGAGAGTGAGTGCTGCAATGCTCTTTGAACTGAGGAGCTGAGTTTGATCATCCATAAGGACAGATATTTCACTGGGCATATAGGGATTCATTTGTTTGATTTCTCCTGCTCAATTCATTATTTCAGGGTAGCTCGTGTAGTTGGTTTTCCTAACAAATTGTGTCTAAAGTGATCACGTCCTTTATCCATCCATCTCTTCCTAATGTGAACTTGCTGCCTATTTTCAGCCAAAGTAACTCAAGGCTTCAAGATCCTAGGGACATTAAATTTATGTTTTTCATAAAGACAAGTGATCAAATGGAGGAAAGATGGATTGCTAGCTCTCCAGCTTGCAGAAGTGAGCTCAGTCCTTATTCAGCGCTGGACAATTTCCCCACGTTCCCAGCCAGGGTGCTCGCCCCTCTCAGAAGCTGAGAGAGAAGTGCACTGTCCTGATAGTTTCAGAACTAACTAGAAATATGAAGGTCATTTGAACAGGACTCTTTTCTGACCATGACAGTGAATATTTTTTAATTTTTCTTCCCTGTTATAAGCAAACAGTGTGACTTAAACCTTGATTGTTAAGTGGAAGTCATCTCATCTGGAGCTGAGGTGTCTATCTGCCAGTACTCATCTATCTACTCTAGAATCAACTCTCCTTCATTTAAGGCAACAGGAGCTTTGAACTATAGGGCTGGCAAACCATTACATCCAAAGTGCCCACTGTTATGTGGTTATGCCCTCCCCTGTGCTGCCCTAGGTCGATTTAGCTTAGTGTCGAGATGAATGAGAACCAGACTTCTAATATGTATTTGTCCTACCTTTTGTAGTGCTGTCCGTTCCTCCTCCATTTCTTTACTGATGCTTAGAAAAGGCATTTCTTCTAGTCTGTGTGTAATACAGTAAATTCATAGAATAGCAGGTTGGAGGGGACCTCAAGGATCATCTGTTCCAACCTTTCTTGGCAAAAGCACGGTCTAGACAAGATGGCCCAGCACCCCGTCCAGCTGAATCTTAAATGTGTCCAGTGTTAGGGAATCCACCACTTTCCTGGGGAGATTATTCCAATGGCTGATTGTGCTTATTGTGAAAAATTTTCCTCTTGTATCCTGTCGAAATCTCCCCAGGTTTAACTTGGAGCCATTACACCATGTCTTTTCCATGTGACTCCTTGCAAAAAGGGAGTCTTCATCTTCTTTGTAGCCACCTTTTAAGTACTGGAACATGGTGATAATGTCATCCCTAAGCCTTCTTTCCTTAAGGCTGAACAAACCCAGTTCTCTCAGCCTTTCCTCACACAGCAGGCTTCCCAGTCCTTTGATCATCTTGGTGGCCCTTCTCTTGACCCTCTCCAGCCTTCCCACATCTTTTTTTTGCATAGTGGGGACCAAAAGTGAACACAGTATTCCAAGTGTGGCCTGACAAGTGCTGAGTAGAGTGGGATAATGACTTCTTTATCTCTGCTGGTGATACCCTTGTAGATACAACCCAGCATCCTGTTGGCTTTCTTTGCTGCAGCAACAAACTGCTTACCCATATTGAGCTGCTTGTCCACCACGACCCACGGGTCCCTTTTCCACAGAGCTGCTCCCCAGACAGGTAGATGCCAGTCAGTGCTATACTCCTGGTTTATGTTTTCCCAGGTACAAGACCTTGCACTTGTCCTTGTTGAACTTCGTCAGGTTCTTATTAGGCCACTCTTCCAGCCTGTCAAGACTTCCTGCAGGATGGCTATCCCTTCTGAAGTGTCCACTTCCCCACTCAGTTTGTTATCATCAGCAAACTTCCTCAGGGTATACTTGATCCCATCATCCAGGTCACTTATGAAGATACTAAACAGCGTTGGGCCCCATGCTGATCCCTGGGGTCCCCACTTGTGAGAGGTTGCCAGTTTGGAAAGGAGCTATTTACCACCACTCTCTGGGTGCAGCCTGTCAGCCAGTTCCCCACTCATCACACAGACCACTTGCCTAGACCATAACACATCAGTTTCTCTGGGAGGCAGCTGTGGGGCACCATATCAAAAGCCTTGGAGACATCTAAGTAGACATTGTCCACTGCTTGCTGCACATCAACTGAGCAGGTTACTTTTTTAGAGGCGATCAGGTTTCTAAAGTATGATTTACCCTTGGGGAATCCGTGCTGGCTTTTCCCTATCACGTGCTTCATTTGACTTGTGATAGCCCCCTAGGGTGGATAACATCAGGGCCCATTGGTTAGTAGGGGTCAAGCTCCTCTGTAATAGTTTACATACCAACTATTCTTTCACTGGTGCTGAGTCTTTGTTTGCATCAACCTGGATTGTTGTTCCCATGGCCTGGGGCCCAGCAGTGCTGGTAAAGACAGAGGTGAAGAAAGTGTTGGGAACCTCTGGTTTTTCAGCATCGTTGGTGACTAATTCACCTCAACTGCTTAACAGCAGGCCAATATTTTCCTTCTGTTTCTGCTTGTTGTTTATATACCTGAAGAACCCTTTCTTGTAGTTTCTGACATCTCTGGCCGATTTCCATTTGAGCTGAGCTTTGGCTTTTTGAACTGCATCTCTGCACACCCTGGCAATGTCTCTGTAGTTCTGAACAAGTGTTTGTCTACTTTTCCATCTCTGGTATGCTTCTCTTTTGATTTTGAGCAGACTCAGAAGCTTGTAATTAAGCCAAGGAGATCTCTTGTCTCACCTACTTCCCTTACCTTTAACGGCGATGAACCGGTTTTGTGCTTTCAGGAGAGTGTTCTTGAAAAACTCCCAGCACTCGTAGCTTCTTTATCCTCCATGGAAGCTTCCTGTGGAATCCCTCCCAGCTGAGCTCTGAGCGTGATGAAGTTTGCTTTTCTAAAATCTAAAACCTTTGTCTTAGTACTAACCTTCAGCATGCTCAGGAGGTTCCCAAACTCCACAATGTTGTGATGACTGCAGCCATGGCTGTCACTAAGAGAGAAATTACAAAACAGGTTTTCTTGGTTTGTTGGCAGTAAGTCCAGCAGGGCCTCATTCCTGGTTGGCACATCTAATGTTTGTATGAGGAAGCAGTCCTCTATGGATTCCGGGAACATGATGGATGACGTGAGCTGCTCTGTTGTTCTTCAAAAAAATGTCTGGGTAGTTGAAGTCACCCATAGGAACCAGGTTCTGTTGACCTGAAGCTTGCTTAAGTGACCCAAATAGAGCTTTGTTGGCCTTATCTTGGTTTGGCGATTGGTAGCAGATGCCTACTGTAAGATCCCCCTTGGAGATGATCCCTCTGATTATTATTAGTTACTAAATTATTTTGATGTATTAACAGGGCACTAAAGTCTATTAGACTGAGTTTACCTCTTTGCCCGTCAACCCCAGCAAGTGGAAAAAGGTGGTTCTTCAGTTTAAATTACCTGCAGTACCCTTTACTTGAAGATGTGAAAGTTATTTCCTTTACTGTTTTTCCTCAGGAAAGTAGAATTCATCTCTCTCCTTCTGCCCTCAGTAATATCTGAGTAATATTCTCTTCCTGGGAAGAGAAGAAAAGCAGAAAGTATCTCCTCACGATTGTTTTTCTCCTCTCTTTTTCTGTCCTCTTTGTGGCTGACAAAGTAACATACTGACTCCATATGATATCCAATGTCAACTCCCAGTCAAATAGAATTAATTCTTTTGTATCAAAACCAACTTGCAAATTACAAGTTAAGCAGTCACAGTTTTACATCCCTGGAAGGTCTAGGTATAGTGTGCTTTTTGTTTAATGTGCTAAGCAGCTTTTGAGTTTACTTAATTTTTTAAAGGCATTAGAAGCTACCCTGGAATAGTAGTGGCTTTGAGGCTCTAATGATCATTAACAGCGGAGGAAGAAGCTCTGTCATTTCATCTTGCTAAATTGTATTTTACCTCTATGATAATATTAATTAGTACTTTCTAGTAGCTGTGAGTTAGCTTGGTAGTGAAATTTTGTGTAACTGGCAATGTAGCATCCTGGATTAGGTACTCAGCATTATTATTAAGCCGTGAGTCAGCTTGCCACATCCGAGAGGGGATCTGCTTTCAGCGCTGGTTTGCTCTGGCTCCTCTCCCCTGCAGTTCTGAGGCAGCGCTGTTAACCGCTCTGTTGCCCAGGCAGGACACTCGTACTGCTCTCCAGCTCTTCAAGGAGATGGCTGCCTCTCTGATTCACTCAGCCAGAGGACACACGCTCGCTAAAATTTCCCGCTCTCTGCTCAGTCCCGGGGAAGCTGGTTTTACGCAGCCAGCTGTTTACGCTGCCCCTGAATACACAGAAGCATGTTCTTTACAATTCTATTTGTCTTCATACAGTAGCTACATTGCTCTGTTTAAATCCTTTTATTTTTACTTGGCTCCATATGATCAAATACATACAGGATGTGGCCTTCATACTCCCAAGAGATAAAGGGTTCATCAGAGCATGAAGAAACGTCCTCTCTCCATCTTGTTAAGGGAATGTGTGTTCGTGCAGGCACTGGTTATGCAACTGTCCCCGGAGCGTGGCACCGCCGCGCTGCTGGCCTGCCCGGTGCCACCCTGGGGGGGACACACACGCGTTGACAGTTGCACCCGAAATACAGTATGACCTCGATTAGGGAAACAAATTTGGTAGATGAAACAGTGATGTAACTGAAATGGAGGTGCTTACGAGGCTTCGGAGTTTGCTGATAATGTTCAGAAATAAGAAGCATTGGCATCTTGTCACTTTTGAACTAGACCTACAGATGTAATGGTTTTATTGATTTTCCACGGCTCTTACGTGGCCAATGAAGTTTTGAGGTATGAGTCCTTATCATGACATGCTCAAAACCAACCATAACTGAATTAAATTGCTAGGGTCTCATCGCTAAAACTGGGTAAGTTTAACCCTTATACAAAAGCTGAGAACTGAGGCACAATGTCATCTTATAGCTCCAGCTGCAACTCGATTGTTTGTCTTCATAATATATATGTCAAAGTATCATCCCAGTAATTCACATGTGTGATAACCACAGCTTCCCTTTGCTTTCATGCACTTGGGGAAACAAAACTGTGTTACGCTTTAGCAAATTGGGCATAATTCATTCTGTGAGCAAATCGATCAGAGTCCGTGAAAGAAAGATATATGGATATTTACTTTCGTGTTTTTTATTTCCACAGAATGATATCACCCCATTACATGTTGCATCGAAGAGAGGAAATGCAAATATGGTCAAACTCCTACTTGATCGAGGAGCTAAAATTGATGCCAAAACAAGGGTAAGCTTAAGTGTGAATGCTGTGAGGGACTGTGTGGAATTCTTGCCTCTGACCTGTTAGCTGCTGCACAGCTTAACTCACTCATCTTCCTGGCAGGCTACCATAGCTGCACTGCATTTCTGGTTTTATAAAATGGTTGCAGTAGGATGCTAACAATTTACATCTCTTAAAGCACTCTGTGAAACACTATGTATGGCAAAGCTCAGAACCACCAATTTTCCATGTTCTCGATAAAGCATTAAATTAGGAGCTGCTTCTAGCTACTCAGGGGTAGAGGTGAACGTACAGGAAAATACCAAAAGAGAAGAATTCAATTCAGGTATTTCAGAATTTGAAGGCTAAAAGGGTGACTTTGAACTGCCGTGTGTGTTTGCTGGTTTTTATCCAGTGTCCCAGAGCACGGCGCTGCTGCTGGCTCTCCCGCAGCTCAGGCTCTGCCCGGCTGGGTGCTTTGCTGCTGGCTTGGGTTTGTCAGGAACGTGCCGGGCGCAGTGATGGTTTCCATCGGGCTGACATCTAACTCTATGAGCTGAGTGACTTAGAAGCTCAATGGGTACGGTTACAGCTAATCGCTCTATTTCCTTATACAGTGGCAAAAAGAGAAGGAAAAAGTTCGGATGTTTGGAAGTAAACCTCGAGCTGGTGGAACTAGAGGCCGTTCTGGCTCTTTGCAACGTGCTCCTGTGCGTGGGGGGTGACCTTCAGGAGCTGCGCCTGTAACTTTTTGACAATTGCCATTTTCTGGAAGCATTAGCTTATCACCTGTCCGTCTTCCATTTTTAATTACTCTGTATAATTTCCACCAGACTCATTCCGAACAAAACAAAGGTATAACCTAAGAATAATTTTTTCTACAGTTATTACTGTATCCACAGGTATCTGTTTGGTTTTCCAGTGTTTCAGCAGTCTCTGAGATTTCCTGTGGTGCTTGTTGAGGCACATCCGTATTTATTTCTGTGGCAAATTCAGAAACCGAGTCAATTTATTTTGTCATCTCTTCACTCTCTCCACATGTGTTTCTTTATTTTTTTCTTCCATTTTACCTTTAGAAGTCACTTGTGGTTTCTTTGTAAAATGTCTCTCCTTTTTCTAATTGGGGAATACGAAAGAGATGACTTTTCATGGATACTGTGAACCATGGGTATAATTTCTGGACTAAAATACCAGCCTCCTACGTGCTAGGTGGGGGCTGCCAGGCTGAGGGGCGCAGGCGTACCATGTGGTGGGGAGGGCCACATTTTGGTGACATGACAAATGTGTATTTGGTCAGAACAGGGAGAAAAGGACGTGCCAAGGAACTATTTCCTTCCTCTCTGCTAGCGTTTATATGGCCCACTGCATCCAAAATGTTGGGGACTGCTACTTTAAATAGTTGGAGTCCAGCTTGTTCTTTTCTTTTAGTTATGAAAATTTGTGATCTGCTTAATTTTTTGTATCACGGGCTCCGGGGTCAGACATTAGGATAATTTATGTAACTAAAAATACAGGCTGGGACGGAAACAGGATCCAGGAAGAGGGCAGAAGCATTAACAGCTCCTGAATCTGGCAGAGATTCCTAGTGAGGCAAAAGGCAAAGGATGAGTGTGGTTCACGAAGTGCTGGTTTGTTTTTTCTGGCTTCCCCCAAAGACTGCCTGTTTTCCCAAACACCCATCCTCTCTGTAAATCAGAAGGGATTTGCATAACTTCTCCTGCTTGTGCTCTACGTGTGTCACTCAATATTGCACTTCTCCGGCCTTACCAGAGGCAGCATTTTCTGGCAGTTGGTGACTAAGTGGAAGTTTTGCTCCCGGCAGCACTGACTCATCCTGGCAAGGGTTTACCAGCCTGTGGTCTGGGCGGCGTGTGCCTCTGCCGAGGAGATTCACGGAACCAGACAGACAGCTGCATGATTGAGAAAAGGGAAGAGCATCACCGGATAGATCAGGGAGGGTTTAGAAATCGATAGGAGAAGCAATAGAAGGCTGAGAGTAATATGGTGCTAGATGAAGAAAGGACATTGTTTCAGGAGTGTCTGCCTAATTCTTATATTCAATAGCAAAGATTAATTGCTGTGAGCTGTTGTAACACATGTTCCTGCTAAATCTCTCTTGTTATTTCTACCTGACCCAATGTCATTTCCAAGGCAGAACAGTTGAGGCATGTCACCTTTGCAGCCATTTCATTTTTTTAAGCACCTTTTTTCTTCTAATGTCCCAGACATAGAATGGGGCCTTATGAAAATACAGGCTGACAAAAGCTTCAGTCATATCCTTTTGCAACAGCCTCACCACTACTGAATGTACTGAAAGGCAAAGAGCAGCTAAGGCTGTCTTTTCTCATACATGTATGGAGTCATGCCTATCAGCTGGATGCCCAGTCAGAGCCCAGCCTTGTGGTGTTCTGGGAGGGCAGGTGCGGGTGCTGAATGCACATGCAACTTGATAAACAGATGGGATTTGCACATGAAAATAAGTGAGACCACTCTCTCTTTTTTTTTTTTAAAGAGATTTTAAAGAAATTAGCAGAATTTTTGTGGATAAGAGATAAGCGGATTTTTTTTTAAATAAAATACTTTTTGTCTTAGACACCATGATATTATTTAATGCAAATGTTGGTTATGGAACACAAAATATCTCCTTAAAGCTGAATGGCAAAGGTCCTGTACCCATGTGAAAGGACAAAAATTCTTGAACGTTGCTTTTTTCTTTTGCTCAAAGACAAAATTCCTAGGCATTTGTTTCTTGTGTATCAGGTCTGTAATTCACCTTCAAATGAGTGTGCAGAAGATACTGTTTTGAGTTGCTGACCAAACACTAATAGGGCCAGGATTTGCTACACTGACTCTTAGTTAGGACAGATTTAGCTATTCAGCTGTTGGTTTGTGATCTGTTCCTGCAATCCATTCTCTGTATGGGGTACTAGGAATATGCTCCACTTAATGTCTATCTCTATTTTTCACAAACATGCTCATTTTATAGATAAATTCACACAAAGCCTTTCCTGCATATTAAATAAGTTGGGGTAATGATTTCTTTTCCTTAGTCATTTCCATGGGCATTTTCATTTGCTGCTGGCAGATGGTCCTGGAAACTGCAGTGCTGAAGTACTGCACAAAAGGTTAACGTGAAGGGCTAAATCCTTATCCTGTTTAAATTATTGTAAAAGTCATCCATGGGTGCTCAATTTCTCCATATTAATTTAGACTAGGATTTTATGAACACTGCAAATATTGTTGCACACCTGCAAACTGTAGTTAGGAATTGAGATAACGTGTGAGCATATGAGGTTATTTCTAAAAATGATGGTACAACTATTTTGAGGCTCAGCCATCTCTTTTTTTCCCTTTCAGTTCATGCTTATGTGTCGTTGTTTATTTCAACCAGCTGTTTATGTTCTCTCTGTCCTTTTTTTGTGAGAGCTATCTAGCAGCTGGTACTTGGGGCTTTGTTCTGAATTCTTAAGGCTACTCCTCAGGAACAATGTGCTGCTTTTGTCCATCCGGGGCAGCTTTAACGTTCAGGTTTTTAACTAACATTCTAAGCAAAGACCTATTAATGCCTCGCTTAGCATGTTTACTGAATGTTGCCCTAATTATTTTTTCTCTGTGTTCCAGAGAAGACTTTAAAAAATAAAGTGTAATTAGAGAAGTTGATTAAATTAGCTTGATTTGCTTTGGCTGTCTAACGCTGTATATGCCAAAGTGAATTTGTCTGAAGCAGGCAGCAAGCAAGTTTTAGCTTGGATTAACAATAAGTGTTTATAATCTTCGTTCTACTGATTTTGCAGCTAAATAACAGGCCAGCACTCATATCTGCATGAAAACATGTGAGATATGCTCTTTTAAGTTGCATCAGATCATGTATAAGCTGCTCCAGAAAAACCACATGTATTAAGATAGAAAAGAATTACAAGAATAACAGTGACTTGGCACTCTAAGTGCATTTGGCATGTGTAGGGAGAGCAAACCTCGTTTGTTGCACTATTGTACAGAAGGGGCAGTTTGCAATGGGGCCAATGAAGTCCAGAAATCAAGAGACTCTGAGCATGGGGGGACTGTGAGACACAGGGCCAGGGCTGAAGCACGTGCAGGAAGACTCACTAAGCAGCGATGGGGATGATGAACCCTGGAAGCAGCAGTAATTGCTCCCCTGGGGAAGCACGTCCTTCTCTGGGGAGTGGAGCCCCTGTCGCACTCCTGCCAAGGCCACGGGTAGGCTCTGGGATTTGGCTCAAACTCTGACTAGCTCTTGCTGAATATTTGAATCACAGTAAAGTTTTCACTGGGTGTTGCGCTTAATTTCATTGCTTATAGACTGGGTTGAAGCTGACGCTCACCGATGTGAGAGTTGTGGTACAGAGGCTAACGTGGATTTGGGGTACAGCCCAGAGGATCCCATTATGCAGGGGAAATCCTGGGTGAGCATTGACAGGGAAGGGGTAGCTGGGGGGCACAGGGAGGCTGGTTTGTGCTTACCCGTGCCGCTCAGGGGTGCCTTAGAGCCACATGTGGTGGCAGGGAAACACGCTGCAGCAGGGAGGCTCAGCTGCCTACACCATCATCTGCTAACCCCAAGCTGTTGTGACCCCAGTGTGACAAGATCAGGGAGCTACACAGGTATCCAAGTCTGAACAGGGACCGGAAACGATGCTTAGATCTCATTTATTTGTGGGCTGTCTGTGTGTGTTTGAAATAAAAGCTAAAGAAGGAGCAGCAGCCCCAGACACGGGTGAGCAATGCTTATGGGAAGCTTGTGCCTAAGCAGAACTCCTCCTATTGTCCTCCTGGCTTTGCTGGAGCAGCGTTCAGGCTCTCTTGAGGGATAGATAATGTGGATGATATGATTTATCATGTCAGTGCATACTTAGAGAGTCCTTAATCTGCAGATTATTGTCATAATCGTTTGTAATGGTTTTTCTGAGCCATTGCAGACTATCATATTAAGGCAAGTTTGTTTCTTAATACATGCAATATATTTTACGCTTCGCATAGCATAGTCTATATGAACAGTAAATAAGCAACTAGAAAATCTCCTGACAAAATCAGTCAAGTCTGGCTACGTTCAGAACAGTCTCTTTTAATCTCAGATTCTCTTTTTTTAAACAAAATCTTTCTGTGATCTGTGTTTCAGATTGCCTCTGCATATTTCTTTATGTGCTTTTAATGCCATATAGCAATTAACCAAGCCAGGTGAATAGACAATATCTTTTCAGAATACCAAAAAAGATCTTTGCAGCTAAATGAGCTGTCTTCAAGTGTATTTGCTTTTTACAGTGGGAGCCCTGACATCATCGTAATAATAGCTATAGATTGTCTGTCCAGACAAGGACCTACATTGCATTGTAATGTGTCACACCATGTGATGTGCCTGGTGGTAGTGACCGCTGCGTGGACTAGAATGAGCTCTAGTTGGCCAAGCATGACTGCCTGCCACCTCCTGTGCCACAGGAACACTCAGCCACAGGCACCATGAGAAGGGTTGAGGCACTGTGCTCTGGGGAGCACTCGAGCAGTTTTTAAGGGTCTCGTCTAGTGCGTGAAGATGATCAAATGTGTCTCATTCTCTGTGAGCTTGGTATGTACTATCCATGGTATATTGGTGAAATGAGATGGGGTGGAATCAAATCTGGAAAATATTCCCTAAATTGCAGTTTTGTGCCTGATCTTCCTGAGTATCTTTCTGTGATGTACCTGGAGAATATGATGATTATAAAAAGTAAAAAGAATGAACAACCTAATGTACATGATCCTCAGTTCCTGCCTACAGATCTCTAGCTACCTAGCCTTGGTTTTTTTATTTTCTTTTCCACACATGTTTTTCTGTGTGTGTGATATTTTTGTTTTAGTTGTTTGCATTCTGCTCAGTATTTGACATGCCCTGGCCTGTGGAAACTACTGGTGTGGGAAGTATGCGTTACCTTTTTTAAACACTTGTGAAGCTACAGCAAAACATTTGCAACTCAACTGATAAATGTAGCATTCATGGGGTTTGATACCGTTTTCTTTGTCTTTACTTACATGTTTTGAGCAATACATCATTATTTTGTGTAGTATCATCTTAACAATATACCCTTCCCTGTACTTCATGGGCTGAAATAACAGAATGAAGCAGAAATGACAATAGCATCAGCTCCAGAGATGCCAATAGGAACATAGTGGCCAAACTGTGCTCATCTTGCATCAACAAATGACTCCCTGAGTCTTGATCAAGTCAGAACCAAAATCTTTTCTTCATCTACATCAAAACCATATGCCTTAATTTAAGTGGAAGAACGTGCCCAATGAGAACCATACAAGTTTTAAATGAGACTAGCAAAAATAGTTAACCACAGCAATTTCTGTCTGCCATCTTTCATAGGCTCATAAGGAGAGGGCAAGAAAGGAGAAGCAGGAGAGTGTAAGGCTCTCTCAATCACTGCTTCCCTCTCCCCGGCTGCCCTCTACACTTTGCAGGCCTTAAGCTGATGTTCTAGTAGAGTGTAAAGAACTATCAAGAAAGAATATTGTAATTATGCATGGAAAATATGTCTAAGGAGGTATCTTAGTAGTACTTGCTACCATACAGAGAAAGACAGAGGGGAAGTGCATGTGCATGAATTGGTGAGCACAGGATGTGTGAGAAGAAATTTTAGATAATCCTTTTTATAAAAATGATGAGACATACATATTTTAGATAATACAACATATGTGTTATGAGTGTGCTGAAAGACACTGGAAAAAGGCCTCTTCATTTATGACTTGTGTTTGGAAAACTAATAAATATTTATCTTTTTTCTTTATTAGTTTCAGACTTTCTTATAAAGGCTTCTCTTTTGTCATATTTAGTGAAAATACAATATTGTTTCTGTGTGATAGTATCTCCTATTTGTTCTGCTTGAAGCAAATGTTTGCTCTTATTAATTCTGAAAACATCAATTTTTCTTCCTTATTTTTCTTGAAACTATGACATTACTGTTTGTAAGAAGCACTATGTCATATGGTGTTGAAAAACTCCGTGTGGCTTTACTCACAGTTACTCAAGGCATATGTGCTATCTTTCATCACAGCACTTGTGCACAGCAGGTTACTTGAGCATTGTAAACAGGGTGCAGGTTAAAGATTAATCAAATCAGTTTGGAACATCTCTGTCAATATTAAAAAGAGTCTTCCTCTAATTTAAGGAATGTGTTTCTAATATGATGATAACCATTACTAAGCAAACTATTCTAAAAGAAGTATTGACACCGTGCCTTGACTCTAGACCAGATGGAAGTCACACAAGTACAGTCTACATGACAAGAGACAGGAGTTAATCCAACATAATTTTATTACCTGGGATTAAGATGGTTTTCTCATCTGCTATACACCTCAAAATCCATGTAATATAATAAGTCTAGGGAGGAAGGATTTTTTTTTTTTTTTTTTTTTCCTCTCAGACAGGCAAAAAGTTACCTGAAGTGCAATCTCATCTTTTTCTTGTATGTGCATTTACCACTTTACTGCATTTACAGTGGGGGCCTGGAATTGGCCCACTGCGTGAGCACCAATTCAATGTGACTGTTTCCAGGTTTAGCAAATCAGAGCCAAAATGTACTCTGTCCATTTCATAAACAGGTTCAGCTGGTCAGTTGCATAAGAGCAGCATCTTGCAGAAATTAATTAGTTTCTTAGGACATCATAGGTCTTTATAGAAGCATACAAGATTTTAGTGTGTCTGAAACTAATTGATTATAATGCTTGTGTCCCACAGGATGGGTTGACCCCCCTCCACTGCGGAGCAAGAAGTGGCCATGAACAAGTTGTAGAAATGCTGCTGGATCGTGGTGCCCCTATTCTTTCCAAAACCAAGGTAACCAGTACTGTTTTCTGCTGGGATAATCCTTGTACTTTTTTTTTCTTTTTTATGTAATTCTGCATGTCTCATGTATTTAAGGGTTTGACAATAACTTTCCTATTTCATAGCTATTTAAAGTAACTGTGTGGGAGATCTCCAAAGTGAATGCCGTATGTAGCGCACGTCTGCGTATGTAAAATGTGTTAAATTGAGATACACAAGAAAAGGTTTCTGTGCCAAGCAAAAAGGCATGTATGGTAACCTTATCCCTCAGAATTTCAGCAGTTGAAAATCTCTGTATCTCTCCTGGAATAAATACATGGTTATTACAATATATCTGCAGCTTCCACCAAATTGCCCTAAGGCTAGACTAGAGATAAGAGATAAAAATAGAGCAATGTCTCTTCACAGAGACAGCTCATATTTCCTTAGGACTTAGGCTGATTACCAGTTTCTCCACTTTCTATCTCTCTACAGTTTATCATGCAAAATTCTTCATGGGAATTTCAAATCACCTGCGCCATAGTGTGCAGATTGCTTTAGACCCAAGGGCTGGCATTGAAGCACGCATTTGCCAGAACTCTTCTGGTGGTGGTCTCTGCTGTGCTGTTATTGCTAATTTTAAATCTCAGTGCAGCAGCCTGTTTTGTAACACCACTACAATCCATGACTTTCCCATTCAGGGCTGACATTTGGGTTGTGCAGTTTGTTGAGGTACTTTCCCAAGATAACCTTCCAGTATATTTTTTCTTGCAGTCTGTGAGCAATATATTTCCAACAACATTTCTTGTTTCCTTCTGTTATTTCTTTTCTCTCTTCTGTCATCCTGTCCTATTCTGTCTCAGCGCCCTTCTATATTCTGCTTTTCTCCTCCCTCTTCTTTGGGTTTTTTTCACCCCTTACTGGAATATATTTAGCGTTTGTTTGGGGAGGTTGGCACCAGTTTTCCTCTGCTCAGTGAGTCACTGGCAAGTGCTGTCATGGGTAATCTGACAGACAGGATCCACCCATTCTCTGCATGTGGAGTTTCCATGGAGTCCCACAGCCCTGACTTGCAAACTTCATGAGCAGGGGAAGACAGCAAGGGGCTGTGTAAGTGCCCCTTCGGGTGCATATCCACACTGCTGCCACTCTCAGAGCCTGGAGCTCATAGTCCAGGGAGTAAGGCTCTTCCACGCTCTCTGGTAGCTCAATTAATTATTTAACAAAAAAAACCGCCAAACCTATAAACACCGTTGCTTTTGTTTCCACTGTCATAAATGAGAACTTCTCCTAAGAAACTACGTTTCTTTGTTGCATGGATTGTGCGTTGTCAGGTGTTATCCCTAAACTTAACCTGATGTTCAAGGCCTGTGGTTTTGAATTTGTTGTTCCTCCTGAGGAGATTCACACAGCATGGCCCAGAGTTCAGTAGCCAAAATCAGGCAGATGAGTTCATGGGAGAGTGGGTTTGAAATAGTCCGAGGCTGAAAGACACACTTTGGACATTAACCCGCAGAGGCTTATATAAACACCTTCAGCAAAACAGGAGCCTCCTCTCTGAAAGAGGGAAAACTGTGTTATGTGTTAAAAAGTGAAAAGAAGAAAGTGTAGAGCTTCCTGAGTTTCTCTCTGATGTGTTAATTCTATGGTTTTCAGAAGGTAAGCTAAGAAGTAGCGGTATCTCTGAATGACATAAATGAACCCATTCATTTGGCACTAAACTGCAGTACTGTCCTCTGCAAAGATACGTGGCTTCAAATTAAATCACACATTATTGGAAATAGGGCACATCTTTGAAAGAATTTGAACTTCACAAAGTTTTCTCATGTTATATAAGACTCTTTCAGAATAACCAGACTGCAGTCTCTGGGGTGCTCTTCTGGTTTGGGGGTTTTGTTTGTTGGGTTTTTTAAGGTATTGTGGGACTGTCAACATCTCTGATTAATCTGGGACTACTTCATTTTTTAATATTTTTTAGCAATTTTCATAAAACCGGTAATACGAAAGCATTTATATAGTGGCCCCATCTTGAAGTACCAGATCACTTCTTATGGTCATTGGTGGATTGTCTCTCGCAGCATTGTTATGGTACAGAAAAACATTGTTATATCTATTATTTTTATGTTAGAAGTGTGAAGACAAAGGCATTGACATATTAAGTGACTTACATATGATTGCAGAGTATCTTCTACTGCAAAAGAATTAAGAGCAAACCTGGTTTAGGTTGTAATAAAAGACAATATTCCACTTACGTTTTGTCTTCATCAGCTTCTTTAGGATCCAGCCTCGTCCCTTGCTCTTTTGTGTAAAGTCTGGCTAGTTATTGTACTTCTCTCATCCAGGACAGATTTTTGTAAAGCACCTTGCTGATTTGCCCAAATTGATGTGTGGCTACTCTGCTTCTTCACTTCTTGTCCACCAACGTCAGGCTCTTTCATACAGGCCTCTCCTATAAGGGAGTCCTATGTCATTTTCTCAATTTCTTACTCTGTTGATCAGTGTGGTTTGTTGTGTGTTACTGTGAAGAATGACACTTTTCACCTGAAAGATCTTTCTTATAAAAGATGGAACAGAACAGTGTATAAAGTTTCATCATTTTATTACTATCACCAAAAAAGCATCAGCAGTTATAAACTGTTATCAGGAAGGCTTGGTGGCTGGGAGAAATTAATCTTTTTTTATTATTATTATTCTACTGTTTTACTACACTAGAAGACAGTGAAAACATTCAAAATGCATTGCTAGTATCAAGCTTCCGTGCAGATAATTGCTGTAGTAGCCTTTGGGAATGGAAGAGGGGCTTAGCCAAAGCCAACATAAATCACAGTTGAGATGCCCATGAGATAATCTTACTAGAAAGATATAACTGTGTCCAAGAATGTCTGCTTCTCGGCACTAAATGCAAATGGCTTTCAAATTCTGGCAGTATTAGTTTGTTCACTTTCTCCGTCCTTCTTCCATGTATCTTTTTAAAATTATTTCACTGTGTATTTCCACCTTTACTTTGAGTGTTTGTCATTATGTTATGATACGGCCACGGGAAGGGAGAAGAAAGAAATCATGTGTTTCAGAAAGCCTGAGATCTCCCCTGGTTTTATGTTGCTACTTTGCCTTTGCTAACTGCGGTCACATGAGGGCACTGCATCTGTGAGCAAGTTTCAGTTTCTTCATGATGGCAAACATCACATACTGTCAGTCAGTTATGGATTATATACTATTATGTGTTACCAGAGTAGCTCCTGCACTTGAATCTAATTTTGCCATTAGAAGGACTAAGTGAAAAAAAACCCAAACAGAATAGAAATGGAAGAAGGTGTGTTGAGGTTTATCTCAGGAGCTCATGCACCTCTGCTAACAAGACTTCTTTCATTCTGTTGTATTTTTTAATCTCTTGTCATGAAATAGTGTCAGTCCTTTAAAGTTTTGAGAATTATTTTACTTGTGGTTTTACTCGGGAAATGTAATATACATTGGCAACTTGTTGATTAACTGTTGTAAGCAGCGCAAGAAACAATTCTTGATGCAGGTTTTGTTCCTAAACATGAATCTCTCTCAGGTGTTTCCCTGATGAAACAGAGCTTTACTGCTGCTGCTGGTAGGTCACATCGTGGTGGTCTTGTTCAGATATTTATTTTTTTTTGCCCGGTTGCACTTGAAACTTGCCGTTGTACTGATGTTGGCTGGGAAGAGTGGTCTCCACGGGTGTGTAATGTGGTGTGAGGCGTGTGTACAACCCAAATTCAGGAAAACACTAGTGGAGGGATGAGGGAATGTTGCAGTGATGCTCTGACCTGCTCTCTCATGCCTGATACGTGCAGGCTACATTAGAGTGACGAATTTAATGCAGCTTTTAGAAACAGCAACTATTAGAAGTCACAAATTGCTCTTTTTTACATAACTCATTTAACTCAAGCAACTTATCTGAGCTATGTTGGCTGAAATAAGCT
This sequence comes from Tringa tobata, assembly GCA_033628505.1. Classification (NCBI taxonomy): domain Eukaryota; kingdom Metazoa; phylum Chordata; class Aves; order Charadriiformes; family Scolopacidae; genus Tringa; species Tringa tobata. The sequence continues at coordinate 3,138,691 of JAHREE010000128.1, forward strand.
ACCTTTAGAGCGTTGCTCGTATAGTATAAGTGGTTTTTTTTAAGGTAGAACTGCCCACAAACTCTAACCAAACAAGCTCCAAATTGTTTGGCTTTTGCCAGAGTAAGAACTCACGTTGTTACACTGAACATGTAAAGTTTCATTTGACTTGGGCTTGTAAAATTCTTCGTACAACAAATGCTCTAAGAACAACGCGGAGGAGTTGCATTGCTCTGAGCATCCTATAACCCATAAGTGTTGGGTCTTTTTGTTCACAGAATGGTTTGTCTCCGTTGCACATGGCAACACAAGGAGATCATCTAAACTGTGTTCAGCTTCTGATTCAGCACAACGTGCCTGTAGATGACGTCACTAATGACTATCTGACTGCGCTGCATGTTGCCGCCCACTGTGGCCACTACAAAGTTGCCAAGGTTCTCTTGGACAAGAAAGCTAATCCTAATGCCAAAGCACTGGTGAGTACACAGTAGGTTACTATTCACAGCTAAACATTCTTCCAGTGTTGCAGTGAGACTTATTTGAGAGTTATTTTCTGCCTGCTGCTGATTGACTGTGAGGATATGTTGTATTGCTGCAGTCCAAGAGAGGATGCTGGAGGTTCAAAGTGTTAATAATGGATCATGCAATCAGAGTAGACCTTTGCTTACAGATGATCAACAGTGGTTTATGAATTTCTAGTGTAACTAGAGCACTTTTGCCTTCTGGTAGCTTGTTATGATTCTGAATACATGAAGCAGCTGCAGACGTAACTACTGTAGTTTTTGGTATGGAGAGAATTCTCATTTTCTGAATGTTTGTAAAGAGAAAATAATCAGCAATGCTTAAAACTAAGAGAATCTTCATGAGCTTTAAAAGATGGGAAACAGTAAACAGTAGGAATGAGTTACATAACAAATATTTGTGTATTTTAGAATTATTTCAATGGAATCATGCCTCTCTACTTTAAAACCAACTTCAGCAACAAAATCTGTTAGTGTAATTAAACTGCATACAAACTGAATGCATTAATGCATTTTGATAAAAATTATACTTGCAATCCTTTCTTTTTATGGTGTCTTTTTGATTTGTTCTTCAATAACTGTTCCAAATAAATTTACATTCTGACATTGAGTTGACTGTTGGTTTCACAGCCTGATGCTACTATCTCATTCATTTCCTGAAATATTATGTGAGCTCCTGAAACCTTCATAAGCAAGGTGGGATTGACTCTCCTGAAAACAGCCGAGGCTCTATAGATCTCTTTTTCTCTCAGCCCCTCTGTTTTTTTTTGCGTCAGATCAATCTTTTGTCAGGTGTCTTCAGGCAAGGTATTATGATATATGGGGTTTGTTCACTATAACCAGCAAGTGGGGAGGCTTGTTGGCCTGTAACATTTATTTTTGCCTTCTGAAATAATCAAATCATCATCTGGTTTAGCTTGTCAGGGCTGGCAGTGGCCTCTCGTTGGTCTGGTAACCTAGCCACAAATTACCTTTTCCCCAAAATCTTTTTGTGTTTCCTTTTATTTCTGTCCTGGTCTCCACTCAGGATGATTAAGTAGAAGGAGCCTGAGTGTAGTATCTGGAGCTTGAGCTGACTCTTCCTGAAACACATCTGAGCTTCCTCTGGACATTGGCCACTGCTTAGGAGGGAGCTGAGAGCTGCTCACGCTTAACTGGAACAGACAATTGCACTGATCTCCCATTACAGAAACAGATGATATTTCTTACTATATGGCAGGTAAAAAAAAAAGCTAATTTTTATCAGATCTGAGGGACCGGTTCTGTCAGCTGTTTTCAGAATTGTTCTGCAAAGGCTGTTTTGATGGATATGTAGAGCGGCATCAGCATTCAGCGCACTAATGCTATTATACCAGTCGTGGATGCTCTGGACAGCTTATTTTCCTGGTTTACTTGTTTTCTGTTGTATTATCTCTTGCCAAATAAGATGGTAGTTTCAAATGTTTGCTCTGCTGCACATGCAGGTATTTTTTTAACAGAGTGGGCAAAATAATTGTAATTACCATAAACTGGGAGGTAATAAAATAAACTTTAAAAAGTAGTAAAATTAGTTTAGAAGAAGATCCAAATGCCAGGGCTTGTGAAGGTACAGTGCTTTTTTTATCAGCAGTTCTGAAAAGTCAAAAGAAAACTAAACCAAAAAAACCCAACCCTCAAAAAAACCTCCAATAACCCCCCCCACCCAGTTAACAGTGAATATTCCTAAGCAAAAATGAAGCTTTTGATAGTTTTATGTGAATTAAGAATTAAAAAATTTCTTTATTGGAATGGGCAATACATTTCATAATTAAAACTGGCTATATGACATACATCTTTTTAAAAGTTTTTTTTCTCTTTTATATGAACATTTTAGTGAAGCTAAAACAAATCTGGGAGGTGTTTTGTTAAAATAGAGGGCTGATTTATGTGAATTCCATGCCCAATTCTACTTTTTAATGACATATGCAGTTTCAAAAAGTATATTCTTTCTCATTTACAGAATGGTTTCACACCTCTGCACATTGCTTGCAAGAAGAACAGAATAAAAGTAATGGAACTTCTTCTGAAGCATGGTGCATCAATCCAAGCTGTGACTGAGGTAAAAAGGGGTCTTTTCACATTTGTCTTTGTTTTTCCTACAAAATTCATTGCAATATAATGATTATTTTTATTATATTTCTGAAAGAGCATGTACTAGCATTCAAGACAACAATTATTTTCAACTAGACAATATCAAATAATAAAAAATTAATAATAAAGTCAGCTGCCCTAATGGATCACAACACCCAAACAATTGATATACTTCGAGAATACAGTGGGGATAACGAGTGAAACAGAACAGATTTTAAAACATTTCTTCAAACAAATTTTTAAAAAATATCTATCATTTCTGCCCATAATTTAATGCACGGAAGATTAAATTCTCCCTGTTATGGAGATGAAGGTGAAGACTGTGTGCAAGTCCTGTTTTGAAAGGCGGTTTAATTCACAGACATTGTTCTGGCTTTCCACACAGAAATGATATTCACCCACCATCGCGCGTCATCACAAATCAGTTAGACAGAAATCAATATGCTATTACTTCAATCAGCATGAGATGGTCTACACCCAGTTATTGGCACAAGTTAGAGATTAATTAAGTACCTATGGAAAATTTGGTTTGTGTGTGTATCCTCTACTAAGTTAGGAGGAAAGGTCACATGTTTGAATGTATGACCAGGTTAGAAAATGATAATTCCATTGATTAAACAAAAGATTCAACCGGGAGCAGTTCATGTCTCCCAAACAGAGTTTTGTTTGATGCATGGGGTTTTGTTCTAATTATTCAGTAGTAAATCATACAGCTCCCTTCCTGTCTTTCAACTGAGCCTGCCTTTGCTACAGTTCACATATCTCCAGACTAGTTTCTAAAAATCATAGAGCTTGTAGATGCAGAGTCTAGTTTGAAGTCATGTTAGCAAATGGGAAATGCAAAGAGAACCTTAACAGAAGAGGTGCCACGTCTGTCCTTCGTATTAATCAGTCTCTGTGGAAGTAGAAAAACTTATCTGTTCAATTTTATCCCTTTTGAATACAAAGAATTAAAAGAATGAAAGCAACAGCAATATTTATCTACACTATCTTACGTGAGTTAGCCATGTTAACAATCTGATCTGTATCCTCTGAATTGCTTTTTCAGCAAAAAGTTTCCAAAAACAAGAGCTCTTCTTTTATTTCCTGTTATTGCCTCACCATAATCTCACATGGTCTGAAACCACATTTGACTGCATTTATTGAGATTCATCATGGTATTTCACTGCAGGGCCCTACTTTCCTGCCTGTCTCTTTCACTGGATGTCTATACGGTAACAGCCTTTCAAGGCAGAGCTAGGAGCTGGAACTTAGCATCCATACTAAACCACTACTTCTCTAGTAAGAAAGATAGATGATACCTGGCCATCAAAACTAATTGGCTAGAAAGCTTCACAGTATTCCTTCCCAAAGAAATCTGTCAGCAAACAAGTGTTGGTTGTGAGATCTGAATAAACAATGCAAATGCAACAAGAGGAATCAATACCAAATGTCACAAATAGTCATCGTTGCATACAAACTGTTTATTAAAGGTAATGCTTATTCTCTTTTTTGTGGTAAATTCTGCTTTCCAGGTAGATTCCATACTTCCATTTGTAGATACTGCACTTTTTCAGCTGCCTGCCTTGAGCCTCTGCTGAATGAGTTAGTGTCTGTGGTCAAATATGACACACATAGGTTGTATTTCCTGCAGTCTATTATTTCAAATTCATTTGCTAAATTATATGGAACAGGAAAAAGAAATTGCATACTTAACCAGTTATTTTTCCTTCCTGCTCATGTTTGCACAAGAAAGGAGCAAAAGTGTGTTTTCATTACCTCCTGGGACTTATGTATATTATGGGGAAGCTGCTAAAATCAGGGGATTTCCAGAGATCCACTGAGGTTTCTCCTTCTCCTGGTAGTAAAACTCCTTCTGCAGCCTCTGGCTGACTGTTGCTACAGCTGTGAAGAAGCAGCTGTGAAGAGGCTTTAGGGTAATGCTACTTGGAGAAATATTAACTATTGATTGGATTTCTAAAGCAAAATCTTTGAGGTCGTGCCCTGCTAAATGACTGCTCCCTTTTTTCCCCTCCCCTTCTCCTTCTCTCTCTTTCTCTCCAGTTGGTCTTTTATATCTTGTATAAGAGCAGTGGTGCAGATTTCTGATGGTGGTGGTGCCACAAGGTCCCAAGGGAAGGGGGAGTTCTCTTTAGCCCATGTCATCTGTGTCTGTGCCTCTGGCTGGATGCCACAGTTTTGAATTCCCTTTCTCCTGGAGAATCAGTGGGGATAGAGCTCACCACTGAGTTCAATAGGCCTTTTTGTTCACTCAAAAGCAACTGGATTTGGTGGGAACAATGGACACTGCATCTTTTTTGCATTAGCTAGATGTTCCAGAAATTCTTATCTTTGTTCCAGGAATACGTCTACCTATTTTAAATTTTTTTCTGGTACAAAATGATATTTAGCAAAACCTTAAGGAAGAAATCTTGCTTAGCTATGGTTGATTTTACTTGATGAAAAATTACTGAATTCCTAGAATGATTCTATGTTTGCTCATGAATCATGCTCGTAGGTGCTTCCAATTCTGTGTAGAATTCTGTGCCCTTTAGTTTATGTAGGTGTATTTGTTTTTGAGAAGATAAGAGCCTTTCAGAAGAGCAAGAGCTTGGGTTTGCTTACTTTAGAATAACTTATTTTTTCCTATGGCCTTCTTGTAAAGGAGCGTGGAAGTAGGTGTTTAAGTTTGATTTTGGTTTGACTTTCAGTCGGGCCTAACTCCAATCCATGTTGCTGCCTTCATGGGACATGTAAATATTGTATCGCAGCTAATGCATCATGGAGCATCACCCAACACGACCAATGTGGTGAGTAACTGGTTTCTTTTCAGCATGGCAGAACTATGAACGCATCATAGTATCTGGGAACAGCGCTGTTGGGAAGTGCCTGACTCTGGTGTTTGCCATCCGCCTCCGTAGCACTTGTGGCTCCTACTGGAGCCTTGGGAAAGCGCAACCTGCTGACTCCTACTCCGAAATGCTTGACACATTGAAGAAACCTCAAGAGAGGCTGACCTTAATTCAACTCTATTCTTTTTATTTTCTGAAGTAAAGAACGAGAACACACTGTAGCTTCTCGTATGTGATTTTTGAGATGTATACTTGACTGTTGAGCGCTGTTTTCCCAGGACCCTGGGGGTCTACCATTTAAGGGAAGTTCTGCTGTTATCAACAGATTGCAGCAGATTGTTGGGACATATTGCCTGTGTCCGTACAGCCATACAAGCGCGCTTTTCTACTGGATGTGCACTGTGTGCCCCAAGGCTCCCAGGGCATGTGTAAAAACTGAAGTCATTGTTAGATGGATATTTGAAAGTTGAAAAATAGGAGGAAAATAGAAGCTTGTTGATTCTTTTTAACAGTTCGGCTTCAAAATCTCCCTTTCATTTTCCATACACAGATGTGGTTAGAAGACAGTCTTTTATTAAAGTCTTCATTAGCTAATTTTATTAGGTTATAGAAAATACAGCACCCTTTGTAAATTAGCAGGTGTTTGTACCTATTTGCATCCAAAAATGTAGAAAGAGGTTTCCCTTCCTGAATTTATTCTGTTTTCCTTGGATTTGTATTTCATTAAGTCCATGAAGCCTCATATTAATGTACTCAGTGATGTCTTTTTTTCTTCTTGTCAGATAACAAATGACAGTGGGGGCATAAGGCATAGCAGGAGGAATGCCAAAAATATATACGTCTGAATATACAAAATTTGAAATAAATTTTCTGTTTTATTAAATTAGGGTGTATTTAAAAGGATGTAATTTTTAACACTGTTAGGAAAAGGCTAGTAAATACAAATGTAGTGCTGTTTCAAGCAAAAGACAAGTGACAAAAGCACTATTGTGTTAGGAAACTGACCCTAAAGTAAATTGTTTTGTAGCGTAGAGCTAAGAGGTCAAATATTGACTTGATCTCCCATCTTGCTCACAGACAACTACTACAAAATATTCTAGTGGAGATTATTCTGAACTGGGTCACCAGTATTTTTGCATTTATGAAATATGTTGGAGCTTGTTTTTTCTGCAGTGTATTTTTAATGACATTTTGGTTTTGTTGCTCCATGTTAGAGAGGAGAAACTGCACTGCACATGGCTGCCAGAGCTGGCCAAACAGAGGTTGTTCGATACCTGGTACAAAATGGAGCTCAGGTGGAGGCCAAAGCAAAGGTAAGGTGATGGTCCAGGTATGATAACCCTAGATTATCTATATTGAACAATGCAAATAATCACGTTCATTTTGCATGCTTCTTTTGGGAAGAGAAAGGGAGGTGAAGCCAATGGCTGTGGCAAAATGAGAACTGATATTTTGTTATGTACTCTCTTTCTGTAATCATGAGCGATTTGTACGTAATAGAGAAGACAGGAGATGTCAAGTTGATAACATACCTGTTTTTTCGTCAACTTTTAATATAAACTACTTTGTGTTTGAAGAGTTTTGTTTTAGAGTGGGAAGCAAGAAGCGGGAGGAATGCCTCAAATCTGCTTTTATTTCTGCAAAACTGTAAACCCTATGCTGCTGGTGTCTCCTGTCATGTCCCTAAAGCACCAGCCTGTATGTATTCCAAACCAGTTACACTTCTAAAGAACATCTCCTAAAGTAAGGAGACATGGATGTAACGTGGGGCTGGAAAGAAGGAACAGACCCTATAGAAACAACTGCAATTGAGGAAGTCAAGGAGGAAGGAAAAAGTAATGGTCAAGAGCCATTGAAGAAAGGTACAAAATTATGGAAATAAAAGAGTTCCGGGAAACAGATAGGGGAAGGACATAAATAGGTGCAATAAACAGCAGTCTTAATAGGCAAACCCAGGAAAACTCTTTTCAAATAACAGTTAAATTAATACAATTTTTAAAGAAATCTATTTTTCACTGTGAAATTATCATCTGTGAATTCACTTACAAGTAAAGTTGCTAGTAAGAATACCTACTTATAATGAACTCTGCCTAAATATATATAGCAGATACATTTCATCTGCAAGCAATCTGACAATAGAAGCGAATCATGTGGTCTGTAAATCTCCAAAGACAGCCTTGAAAGTGAACAATTCATGCTCAGAAGCACAGTCATGCAAATATTTTCTAAATAATTTCACACAATGAATTAATTTGTGCAAACTCCCATTGCCTGTGATCAATTTGTTATCACAAATAACAACTAAATACAAGTACTAGATTATAGACCAGTGCCAACATCAGCTGTGAGAAATTTGTGGGAAACGGGCATAAACTGGGAAGGTTTAAGAATCATAAAGATTTCCACCAGTCAGAAGAGACTTTTCCTGTATAGAAGCAACATTCATATCCTGACACTCTCTCATCCTAAGACCCAAACGTGTAAAATCAGTGTTGCAGGATGGGCACGGGCAGAAGTCTCCCTAGCAGAGAACACCCCAGAACTCTTCTGCTGCAGGAGGTGGGATAGCAGTGCTCAAAAAGTAGGAAATTCAGCAGGGAAAAATGGGAAGAGAAAGATGTTTGAATAGGTTTACGAGGAACAGGAAAAACTAAGTTCATTGGCTTTGGCCATAGTGTTGCAACAGTGTGCTTAATCCAAAGACTGTGCAACCGAGAATAGGCAGGACAAAAATACAAACCCAAGTAATGAATAAGAAATTATCTACCAGACACTCAGAACAAGGTCACAAACAACCAGAAGATTTTCACTGAAGGAAAACAAATAATGAGACTCCTGACAGAGCAACCTCTATACTTAGAACTATTAGGATTCTTGTGTTCGGAATGAACAGTGAGAAAACGACCGTGAATTTCAGCACCATGCTTTATCTTCAGTTACATCCACTGTAAAGTTATCTGCAAAATACCAAACAAATTGTTCACCAGTAAAAAAGCACAAAATATGATAGTTAATGCAAGTTACTAGGCAATAATATGCTAAGCACAATATATCTTTATTATGTGACAAAGAGAAAACCAGCATGCAGTATTCACTAGGTAAGACCTCAGTAGAATTAATGCTCGTCTGCAATTTTGAAAAGTGACAGGATCTGAGCAAATATTTTTTTGTCAAAATATGAGCTGTAGTTTTCTTATGTAGGACTGTGTTGTTCCTTTTTTAGGATGACCAAACGCCACTGCACATTTCTGCTCGACTGGGAAAAGCAGATATAGTACAGCAGCTGCTACAGCAAGGAGCATCTCCAAATGCAGCTACGACGTCTGGCTATACGCCCCTGCATCTTTCTGCTCGAGAAGGACATGAAGATGTAGCTTCTGTTCTTTTGGATCATGGCGCATCTTTATCTATCATTACCAAGGTAGGGCAGTTGCAAAAGTGATAGTTTCAATAGTTTAATATACTTGTAGCAAGTGCTGCTTGTGAATTAAATGCTGCAAGAGTCATATACACATACAAATAATGAAAGAATGAGCTTCATTTTGTTAAAAGGGTACGAAGCTTCATACTGTTATCTCAGAGCCTGACATATAACGTATCCCAGTGATCAGACATGCATTTTCCTGGAATGAAAGGAGTGCAGGGCAGAAATTCCTGATGGAAGTTGATAAGTTGTTAGCCAGCCTTATCGTTGGGTCTTTGGTGGTGTGAGGAAAGGAACTGACTCTTCCCTTTTTACAGTTTTAATGTAGATAGGTCTTTGCCTTGCCAGGGCAAGCCTCCAGACATGCCAGGGCAGTTGGGAAGCTGCAGACTTGCTGCCGGTACTCAGGACTATGTAAGGGGATGGATGGAAACAGCAGTACCCTTGTCGATCAGAGACAAACCTTGCCCTGAAAAAGAGTGTGCAACGCTGCTATCTAACTGCTTTCTCTTACAGAAAGGATTCACTCCTCTACATGTGGCTGCAAAATATGGGAAAATTGAGGTAGCCAACCTCCTGCTTCAGAAGAATGCATCTCCTGATGCTTCTGGAAAGGTAGGACAGAAAAAGCTGCTTCTAATTGCACAGTAAATATCTAAGTGCACATAACGTTCTAATAATATCCTTCTACCTACTTACCATCACTTACTATCCACAGCCTGGATTTAACTGGAATGGGTTTCATATAATATTCCAGTCCTTACTGGGGCTGCCAAGAGTCAGCACACTCTTGACAAAAGTGACTTTTATTGTCATTAATTGACAACAAAATTGTGTCCTATCTGTATCCATCCAGGGCAATGGAGACAAACCATTCCCCTACCTTCCTGCCCAGATTATTTACAGTCCTTATCAGAGTATTCAGGCAGCTGGCTCTGCTCCCCCAGGTCTCATGACAGGGGGCAAAGCCCAGTAGGACCTCAAGCTTTTTAAACTAGTCCAGCTTGGATTTTTACAGATCCAAGGGACAGTTTACTTCCCCACTGCAGTAAAAGAAAAACATTGTCGAGGGTGTGACCTCAGGGTCAAAATTCCTTACCTGCTCTGTCCTGGGGTTAGCACAGAGACATGCTTCTCTGTTCATCTTCCCCAGGAGAAGTGAAAAGGACTTTCACAGATCAGTAAGGATTTTCAAATATGTTTTGGTTTTTGATTCTGAAGTTATCAAAGACTCTGGATACACGAATGAGTAACAAATGTGTTTTTTCACCTTATCAACTCCAGTTTTCCAAACTCTTAAGTTTTCCCTGGAGAGAGTCTGTAACAGCACTTGTTTGTTCTGCATGTGTTTTTAGAGCGGTTTAACACCACTGCATGTAGCCGCACACTACGATAATCAAAAAGTGGCACTCCTACTGTTGGACCAGGGAGCTTCACCTCACGCATCTGCCAAGGTACCAAGTACTGGTCATTCTAGGGGAACAATACCTGGGCTTTTTGTGTCACTTTATTCCCTGTCTACCTCTGTTCTTTCTGGATTGTATATGCTTGCAGTTTCAGGAGGCTCAGTGACCTTGTTTATTAAAGTCTCACAACCACATAAAGCTGTTAGAATAATTCTACTGGTGAATAAAATAGCAGTAAAAAGTCAAATATAGGTGTAGAAACATTTAAAATCTCTAGTTTTAATAAAGGTCAGTCTCAGCAAATACTGAGCCTTGCTTTCACTTGTCTGGTCTCCTCAACACCTTCTCCAAGCCAGCCAAATTTATATCATTGCATCTTAACATCTGTGCAGGGCAAGCTTGGAATTAATGCCTTGCTAAACAGGGGTAGTTCTCCTGTGTTGTGCCCCAGGATGACTTCTGAGGCGTGATATGTTTCTCAGTATAATGTACATAATAATTAATGTGTTTCACAATACTTCAACCCCAGTGTAAATGGACTGGTGAGAAAATAAAACAACTAGTCACAGTCCTGCTTTGATTGCAACTTACAGTAGGCAAGACAACACATAGTGTAAGATTTCAGGGAATATGAAAGAATAAATATTTAAATGCATTCTAGTTCTGAGTAGAAAAAAGAACTTAGAGTAGCTTAAAGTGTCTTTATCTTTTGTGGATCTCAGTTTTATGTATGGATCAATAATCGATAGCTGGACAGCAACAATACGTAAAACAGGGTGAAAGCCTGTGTAGGTTCAGGTGGGATAAGTGCAGTGTAAATGCCCCATCTGAAACAACCCAAATGCATTCCTAAAATTACTGCAAAAAAAAAACCAAAACAAAAACAACAAACCACTGTGGAAAAGTGAGAGCTAGTGGAAAAGCCAGTATTGCAGATAGAAAGACAGCTCTCCGTGATTGCCTTCTTCTCACACATGGCTGAATACAGCCATAACACTGGAGGCCACCTGCATGGCTAACGAAGAGGATGGAGCCTGTCATACATGGTAGATCCCAGAGCTTATAGTGCAAAAGAGAGGAAAGTTAAATAAACATGGATAGCCAGCAGCAACGGCACAGGCTAAAATCAATAATGTCGATAGTGGCAATCTGCCAGAGCAGTGCCCCGGGAGGTGAACTGGAGTGATCTCTGATCTTTTACTGCTGCAACACAGCACTCTTAAATGCCACTGTCGGGAAGAAAGGGCCTTCTGAAGGGGATGAGAAGACACTGACCCAGTTTTCACTGAAGGAAACCGCCAGTGGAAGCTGTGCATCCTGTTAGGGGCAGGTATTGCAGCAACCACTGCCAAGGCTTGAGAAGTCCAAAGCAAGGTGGAAGCACTGTAGACTATGGTATAATATTACACAAACTCCTGTGTCAGGTCACCTTAACTTCCCATCTGTAACACAACAGTTTCGCAGCTGCTGCTTCAGGCCTTCCCAGTGTCAGGTAAAAGTCTTCCTAAAAGAAAGCATTTATTAGTATTCTGCAGCAAGTGAGCCACAGCAACACTGAGTAGAGCATCAATACTAAATAAAATTAATTGTAGCATGTTTGTTGCTTTAGGCACCCACTGTGCAGTCATCTAAAGATGATCTTGGTAACAGGAGATGATTTCCCATTTCTTTTGTAAATGTGGTCTAATAAATAAATGTGTTATGGCTTATCTCATCACTGGCTCCACAGTCAGTTTCATCAGCAGTTGCTTTTTTGTGACACTCCTGTTTTTAACAGTGATTTTAGGATTGGTTCATTAGCCTGGCCTGGCAGCATTTGCCTTGAAGAGTGATCAGTGAAAGGGTATGGGAAGTGGCCATGTCAGAGTACAGTGCTGTGATACAGTTATTCTGATGAACCATTCTTCGTTTTCATTGGCCAACATCAGGCTTGTACCTAATTTTAATTTGGCATCCACCTTGCAATGCTTCTCTTCCCCTGCCCCCAGAGCCTCATTTTTTTCTCTGTCCCTTCATCTCCAACCTTTTTCTCTTTTTTACCTCTTTTCCCTGGCAGACAATAACCCAATCACCTTCTTTCCAAACCTCTCTGTTCCCTTCTGCATCTATGCATAGTGACAGAGCACAGCCCTTATCATGAGGAGAAGATGCAGGCTTGAGACTGAGCTGAATTTCAGCTTTTATTTTTCAGCTCTCTTTCTGTCTTCTGTTGGCAACCTGCTGCTTTGCATTCCACTGAAAGCAATGTATGCCCATTCCTGAAGAAAAGGCTTGAAAACTGTTTGTTATTTTACAAAATATACATGAGCTCCATTTAAAATACACAGAGTTTAGCATATACACAGAATTTACACATAGTATTTAGGATTTAGTAGGTGCTTATGTGGCGATGCCTGTTTTACATGTCAGTCTTGTGCAGGAAGTCTAAGGGAGAGCATTCTGTTTGTTTTTCCTGAAGTATTTTATCTTCAAAGTGAAAGTTTAGTGGCCGTATACTTCCATTATTAATTGTGGCTCTGTGTTTCCCAGGTGTCATTTCAAAATACATTAGCGTGTAAGGTCGGAACTGAATCTGAATCGAATTTTGAAGGTTACAGAACCTTTTCCACGTGGAGTTAGTGCTGTGTCTCCCTCTCACTTCCAGATTACCGTTAAAGCAAGCTCTCTTGTAATAATTTCTGTGTTCCCAGGTGTTTATTCTTTGCTCCTACTTGCATGGCCCTGCATTTGTTGTGACCTGCCTTCCCGTAGCGTCCAGCCCTGCTGCCCCACGGGGCGCAGGGAGCAGCCAAGCCACGTGAATCCTTTGTGCCTTTAGAGAGATTTTATTGGGCTGTGTAATCTGAGATGCACATGGTACTGATGATACTGTATGAAACAGTTTATGCAGCTGGGGTCTCACCCCTCCAACCTTCTACCTTAGACACATGCATATGTCTGTGCATTTGCGTTAGAATGAGGGCTAATACGTTTCTGAAAGATGAAGTTCTTGATTAAACAGGCATCAAATTGCAATCTGTACCAAAAGCTGGTCATACCTTAGTGTTTTGGTATTTGCACACCAATCAGTTATTCTTCATATTTATTTATTTTCTGCCAAACTTATTCTTTGTGCAATTATAAAATTTTATCATGCAGTAGATACTGCATTTTTAATTTTAGTAGTGGGCTCACTGTATATATATATTGGAAGGAAAATAAGGATGCAAGACTCTAAAGTTATGCTTTAATTTTCCCTTGATTTGAACAAAAAAACCCTGTCAGTAAGTTTAGGGTAAATGCTGCAAGAAAGGCCATATTTCACATACATAATGCTTTCATTCACACTGCCAAATGGAGAAAAAAGCAAACAATAACAGCTGTTCTGAGTTATGAATACACGTCCCGCTCTTCTGTTTGTTAAAGATTTTATGTACATTTAAGGAAAAGTAGCAAACATCTGTGAAATGAAACTCAAATTCCTATTGCTATAGGTTGTGTTCTTCTGACCTAATATTTTTTTTCCCCAAATTTGAAAGTTTCTTTCAGAATCTGTCTATTTTTAGTAGTGCTTCCAAAACCAGATTGCTTAAAGCTCTGATACGTTCATTTGTACAACTTGATAATATTGTATTTGACTGTTTGACAGAATTTTTAGAACTAATGACTTACTTTCATAGAGCCAGAGAGGTACAGGAAAGTGATTTATCACATTGTTAAATAAGTAGCTTGCAATGAAGTGCTTTCTGTTGACAGAACGGCTATACGCCGCTGCACATAGCTGCCAAGAAAAACCAGATGGACATCGCGACCACACTGCTGGAATACGGTGCTGATGCCAATGCTGTGACCAGACAGGGTATCGCCCCTGTACATCTTGCCTCTCAGGACGGCCACGTGGACATGGTGTCATTGCTTCTTAGTAGAAATGCTAATGTAAACCTCAGCAACAAGGTAAGCATTCTCCCTGCTTGGTGCTAAGGCGATAAACAAACACGGCGACAAGAAGGGTAGGGGCCTGCATTAAATTTTGCCCACTGTGATTCTGCGTGTTCTGAAAACCACTGCAGGTATTTGAATATACATCATTTCTACTAGGAATGAGAGCAGCGTGCAGCACGCTGTGTCACACTGAATGAACTGCATTTCATAGTACCCAAGTTTTGATGATAGCACATGCTGCGGAGGAACTCATTAATCCATCTCCCTCCCTTCCATGTTTTGCTAGTCTGCCAAAACATTCCCAGGGAGAAAATGTCTTCCTCCCCTCAGCAGTTTGTGGGGTTGGCGCGTGTCATTTATGAGCCTCTAGATGTATGCCTGCCTATTAAGCAATGGCAGCAACTCACTTGTTAAGGGAAGATGATTTTTTTTTTTATGGGATAATAACAGCAAGGTTTTCTGAGATTTTGTTCATTAATATAAGTGATTCTTCCTCCCCAGGGGGTGTTTCTTGAAACACTGTGATTTTTGGTGTAATTTCTTCTGGGGGAAGGAAAGGGAAGTAGGTAGATTTTAGTTTCTACACGTATGAATTTCTAGGCCATTACATGTGCTCTGTAGTAATGTTTCTAGCAAATGTGCAGCCTTAATTCTTTAAATGCCCCACTAGACATCAGAGAGGTTGTAAAGTGCAGTTTCAGTATGGATTTATGTGGCTGAGGTAGAAAGGCAAGAGACACATTTTTCATGGAAAATATTTCTTATTCTCAGCAGGTAGAAAGACTCGATGTCCTCTGAGGCTGTGGGTGATGCTGCACAGGGCTGCTATGTTTTCCTGTTTCTAACTTTACAGTTTGGTTATTTTTGGGCCTCCCTTCAGGAAGCTTCTCTTGCAGATGTTGATTTTTTCCCCCCCATCTCAAGCGTGTGGGTTTATGCAGTGCAGGATGTACTTTGTATCCCCACAGGGCAATTTGCCATGTACACATTCTGCATCACATTGGCTATCATGGTTTTGCTGCTGAGGCTAATACAGAGAGCATGACTGCAGCTGCTTGGCTTTTTGATTCAGTCCCACCAGAGATTAATTACCTGCAGCATCCTTCAATCTGTTAGTGTTTGGTTGTAGTCTAGTTTCTCATTATACTGATAAAACCACCTTTTGAAAATAGTTCCCCTCTTCTCACTTAGGGATGGACATTTCCTCTGAGCTCAGCACCTACATTTGAAGCCAGATATTTAAAGCACACTAACTTTTGAATTTTGCAATGGAAATAAAAAGAGTGTTTGTTTTCCATAGAATGATTGGGAACTGAATACTCTGAGCCCCAGTGTGGGCACTGAGCACTTATTAAATCTTTTTAGAAGGTTTGGCCCATAATATCCAGGCTTCATTAGGTAATTTACAGTTGGTTACTGTTACATATTTGTGTAGTGTGACCCACTGAAGCTGCACTGTCATCAGGATTGCATGTTCAAGTACAATACAGTGGAAGGCTCTCAGAGTAACTGCCTTTGGTAGCAAGTGCATGGTGGATGTGAGTTTGGGTTCAAGGGTAGGAAACTTAGTGAGAGTTTCTGCCTGACGTGCCAACTGCTGCCACCTGCTCTTCTGTCACTGGTGCTAAAGGCAGTAGGAACAAGAGGAGAGAAAAAGAGCTGTAATTTGCAAGTAAAGGATATTCTTCCCCATTCCTAACGACATCCCAATAGCAGATTCTCTCCTACCTCTTCCACCTGAGAATTTGCATGTGACACAAAGTTGCATAGCTTTCTGAGGCTTTAAGGATTTTAGATCTCAGGTTTCAGATAAGGAAAATAATGATCTTTCCAAAAAGTAAGTGTCGGTACATATCATCCAGCAAGTCTCTGTGTTCCCTGAGTGTAAAGAAATGGACCTGATCTCAGAGAAACATAGTTTAATCTTTTCTGTTTGTGTTTTAAAATTATCAAGTAGAGAAGTGAAAGGTAAGGATAAATCTGAGTTATGTTACTTCAGGAAAATTTGTAGAAGTGTAAACAATAATTCAATGTTTCTTTTAAAATCTTGCTCATTGTAAGGAAGTGAATTTGGGAGGTAAAAAAATACTTTACAGTTTTTTATTAATTTGCTATCCCACATTCAGCTCTGCATGAAGAAATGTTCCCTGTGTAGAAGAAACATTATCTTTCAAATTTTTCTTTCAAATCGTACTTCCTTGCAAATCAACAAATGTGATTAGGAAGCAGATTACACAGTAAAAGTGGAATTTATAATTCCTTTAAAATTCATAGGCTGTTTTGAATCTTACAAATACCTGAATTTGCATTTTAGTATTCATGTGCTTCATTGTTACTTGTTACTTTTAATTTACAGAGTGGACTGACACCACTCCACCTGGCTGCTCAAGAGGATAGGGTCAATGTAGCAGAGGTTCTTGCTAACCAAGGAGCTGCTGTTGATGCACAGACGAAGGTACGAGCACCACTGTCAACCTGTATTATTTCCTTTCAGGGAGGCAGGAGCCCTGTAGCCTGGACTAGTAATCAATTTCAGGGTGAAAGTGAAATAACAGCAGAGAAACATTCCTTGTATTAAATTATTATAGAATGTATTCCAAAAACTGAAGATATATAAATTTGAATGTGTTACTGCTTTGAGCAGGAAGCTTATTTCTTGCCAAATATTTAGGTCAATATAGATTTAGATTGTATCCTACTATTGTGTCACTGAAGGTAAGTGGGATTGATCTGTTTTTTATGTAAGGAAACTTTCAGAAAAGCTTGAGCACTCTCTACAGAGAATCACATTGTCGTTTACCATATTCATACACTCATCTGCTTTTGGTATTTTTTACGTGTTGTGTATACTTTCCATTCAGCTGATAGTAGAAATAACACAGCAGAACTGCTATTTAAAACATCTGTATTTACAGCAAGAGAAACAGTGTAAATGCGATGTAGGCATTCCTGCTATTAAGTGATTAATACTTTTTCCCATCACTTAAGAGACTTTATGAAATGAAGCAGGCTCCTTTCCTTGAGCTGATAGTAGCCACCCATAGACATGATTCTGCAAGTAAAGCCATTGTTCATGTGTAAAGATTCCCCCCTACCCCTAGAGCTTGACTTAGCCTTCATGACTCAGTGCCTCTGAATTTTTAAGTCACTTTGTGTTGCAATCATAGTGAGGCGAGTTATTTCATCGCAAGGGTACATTCTAGGGAACTGACTTTTCTGTTGTCCCAAGTTCACACTAGACCGTTATTCTTCTGATGGTAAACATTAGCCTGTCAGATTGTCAGTAAATATTGCTCTACCTTCAAAAATAATATTAGAGAAAAATAATTTAATTCTTGAGGACAAATTTGAAATTCTTTATCACTGTTACCTAATATGAAGTATATATATATGCGATAGTGGTCCATTTCAAATTTACTTGCCTTAAAATAGTTATGCCTGAAGTAAATATTTGGACTCCTAAATAAGAGACCTGGCTTTCCAAGGTACGTGGGGATGGCTTTTGAGACCCCAGGCAATGACTCCTCCCACTTCACAGTATTGGCTTTAAGAGCAATGGCATGATTAAATTCCAAGAGCCTGTGGTTTCATGCTCACTAATGGTGTATATGGTGCTCAGAATTTAATGATGATGATCTCAGTTTTTATTACACTTGCATTCTTCATGCATTATCTAGATCTCAGAGTCATTCCTTTAGCTGGGCAAGAAATCAGTTGTGATCAAATACTTGGACCATAGCTGATCAAATCAGCTGAATGAATGAAGTCTCGCAATCTGACCTGCACCCTTTGTGCAGAGTAACAGCTTTCACAACTCTCTGCTAGGTGTGTGCCATAAGTTTAGGTGCTGTGCTTGCATCCCGGAAATGTCCAGGTGTGTCAGACTGCCTGGCAATATTATCATTCTGTCATCACACTGACATCTCACTAAGGGGTGAATCCACCATCATCTCTGGCTGCAGCTCGACTGATCATAATCCATGGCAGAGGGAAAAGCCATTGTTATGTGATTTTTCTACTGTGCAATTCCAACTGTACCAGCTGCTGATTGCAATGACACTATTCTGACATGAAACTGAAATAGTTTTGCTGAAGTCCTAGATGCTTTTCCAACTTTATACTTTTGTAACATATCCTCAGCCTGTATTTTACAGATGAATCAGTCTGGGTTCTTATCATCTGCTAAATCATCCACCAGTAGATGAGATCTGTCCTGGTTCATTCTTTGCATGATTTCCTGAGATGTATGTGGTTGCCTTTCTGGAGATAGTTCCTACCTGGTTTTGGTTTCTGTAGCAAGACATTGCCAAACCTGCTCTTTTAACTTGGTCAGAGCTGCATTGCCTCCTAGCCCCTACAACTTGTTTGTGAGCGTTTGCCTTTCTCCCACTCTTCTCTGTCGCACAAATAGTCAGTAGTCTAAGGAGACATTTACATTGACAGGTGCAGTCAGTCACGTGTTCCCTTTGCCTGCTCTCCAATGTCCAAATAGGATCCAGTTCCGGACTAGTGGCCTTTTAGTCACATTAGCTTGGTGGAAACGTCTGAGATACTGTCACAGCTGAGAGGCAGGACATGTTTGTTGGGCCTCAGGGCCAGCCTGGCACCGTTCCACAGGCTCTGTACTGAACTTTAAGCCTAGCAGGGTGGCAACGTGGTGGTGCTGGCATGTGACTCTGTAGAGACACACAGAAAAGGACTTCAGTTTCTCATTCAGAGATCTCCTCTGGGTGGAGCTGGGTTTCTTAATTGCATCTCTGAAAATTGAACTAGTCAGTAGGTAAAATGGTACACAGGGAAAAAAAATGCAGCCATATTTGACTATCTGCAGCATGAATCCTGTCATCAGTATAATTTTAAAGAAGCCAACAGTTGTTCACCTTCATTCCTCAGTTATATATGTAACTATTGCAAATAAAATGGGACAGGCAAAGTCATGGTATATTCAAGCAGGAATACTTTGTGGTGTAACAGATCACCTCTCTGGGAAAATGTGCGTTATCAATCCTGTAGGCCTCTGTGGTGAAGAACACCCGCCATGGCTTGTCCTCCTGCCTACTGTGCTAATTTGCCCTCTCTGCTGCAGGGGACTGTCTGTTCCTTAGGAAGAAAGTGCCCACGTGTCTTGCAGAATCGTGTTGGCGTGGAGTGAGCTTGATGCTTATTCACTGGCTTCTGCAGAGTCCCATCTGCTGGGTTTGTGCAGCAGTGAGCCCTCCAGGCTCCACACAGTCGGCCACATGGGGGTCGTCTGCCAGATATCCACTCGCTACGGCCTATGATATAAGAACTTATAAGTGCCGATGCAGTACCATGTATTTTAGCATGGAATAGTTTCTAGATAAACTGGTGATCATCTTGAGTTCTAAGGAAAGAGCTGACAAGCTCTGAACTTCTACAATGAAGGAAAAGTGTTATGCTGTAAGAGCTGCCATGTCTTGACCTCATGTTCTATGCAGGTGAAGTTTAGATGATTGGCTTGTAAAATAGCAGCTCTATAGTTGCAAGCATTCTTGTTTAGATGGATTAACTGTTCTATGGCAATAAAAGGTCTGTGCATGCTGCCTCTAAAACCAGAGGCACTGGGGAGCAAGATACAGCAACAGCTGAGTTGGCTCCAGGGTCATTGTTACTATACTTGCATGTTTGCACGATAGTGTCCAGCATGTCCAGTTCAGGTTCATTACTTCAGACATCCAGTGGCAGAGATGTGGCCATCCATGCCTTAGAAGTCAGTGAAGCTGCACAGCTTAGAGTGGCATTGTATTGGGGATTTCAGCAGTGTCACCGCTGACATTCTGTTTTCTTCTCTCTGTTTCACATCCGTTTGCTTTTGTTACTTCAGTTATTGCAGTCTGGATGACTATTCAGTAGTCTTTTTTTAATTTCTTGTTTAGATTCTTTCCTTATCATATCTTTCATTTTCCTAGGTTAAGTAAGCATCAGTTATGTCACTTCAGCACAGTATCTGTCAATAGAGAGAATACTTAATATCTTTGCAGGTCATTCACCTTCTTGAGTAGGGACCAATGAGCTATCGTTTTCCAGCTCTGGTGCATGTTCTTTAATCATCATTTATTTATAGCTTACCACTCCCCGTGAAAACATCTAGAGTTTTAGAGTTTGCAATTCTGACACATGGCAGTTCTTATCCTGCTCAGATTCTGTGGGACACACAAGATAAGGGTTTTTCAGGTGATTAGAGGAGAAGATTGGGCAGAAACACATTTTATATCTTGAAGCTATAGCAGAGAAGAAAAATATCCAATGCTACAGAAAATCTCTACTGCAGGAGATTAGTCTGTATGATTGAGATCAGTTTTGCCTCTAAAACTTATGAACATTTTCAAAATTGCTCTCAGGCCTGAACCATTGCAACTGTGGTCCTCTCTTGGGGTGGTTTCCCTCCCAAGAACATTTTTTTCCTGAACTTTGTCGTAGAAAAAGGCATGAAAGGAAGCGTAGCTGCTGGTTTTGAAATCCATTTATTGATGGTGTTATGGGATCCTTCTGGTTCTGCTGCATCAATTAACTAAATAACTTCTAATCCCAGAGCTGCTGGAGTCTTAGTCAATGCTGAAGAGTAAACAACACTGGTTTAACATGCCAGAAATAGTGCTTGAGAGGCCACAAGGCTGTTCCTGCCACTTGAGGATGACATTTTGTGTTGTGGTTTTAAGCCCAGCAATGTTAGACTGAGCTCCAATTGATAAACCACAGAAAACACCAATCTTAATGCAAGAAGTAAATAATAGAATGGTGGAAAAGTAGCAACACTAAAATGCACTTCAGATGGTGAAGCTTCAGAGCTGCTTCAAACCCCTTCACGTTTAGAAAGCTTTAAAAACTGAACTTAGTGTTCGCAAAGGCATGTAAGTGTCCTGCTGCAAAGGCAGCAGATTTTGTCCATTCTGACATTATATTTGTGTATCTGAATTTAGGTACGTTAAAGAGGTTTTGGTGCTGAAAATCTATATTATGCAATATCATGCTTAAGACAAGGAGTGCTTGTCTTACACATAATACTGGGAGTTAAAAATCAATCTGAAGCCATGGCTATGAGCAGATATTCCTTCTCTGGTGATCAAGTTGAATGTGTAAAAGCTATACTGGTACCTGTGATGTTGCTTTTGTTGCAGGGATTTCGTACTGGGAATTGGCATGAGTAAATATTGTTTCATGGCTCAGCAGGTCTCCACATGTCATTTTTCAGCTCTTTATTCCACTG
This sequence comes from Tringa tobata, assembly GCA_033628505.1. Taxonomy (NCBI): domain Eukaryota; kingdom Metazoa; phylum Chordata; class Aves; order Charadriiformes; family Scolopacidae; genus Tringa; species Tringa tobata. The sequence continues at coordinate 3,160,110 of JAHREE010000128.1, forward strand.
GATAGTGGGATACAGCATTGCCATGATAGACTGGCAAAGAGAAGAGGGCTGGTTCAGTCAAGGATGAAGAGCAGGATTTGGAGCTTTGATCTCAGTGCAAACGGTTGCTACGCTGTATTTGGTGTTGAGGCTCTGCTGGGGGAATCGATGGCCTCACCAGTCCCTTGTTGATGACTGTCTGGAAAATAAAGCCAATATTAAACTGTCTGTTGTTCCTAAAACTGTAGTATTGGTAGGAGATAATGGTGACTGAGAGGTCATGATGTTCTTTTGCTGGTTGAGTTGGGCCTTTTATTTCATATTTATTCAGGGAGATTTATTCAGGTCTGCCGGCCTTGTTCTGATAGGAGCCTCATACCAGCCTGAATGCTACAGTGGTTCATAACAACAATCCAATTTTTTCCATTGGAATATCTAATTTTCAGATGCAGAAAGAGATAGGAAGGAGGCAGAGAGGGTGGGAAGTGCTCTCAAGAAGAATCACTTTCATACAGAATGAACACTCAAATACAGGGATCTTCAGTATATTTTCATGGTACATTATCTCTCTCTCCTTGGCTCTTGGTACGTGCTCAATTGTTGTCAAGACATTTGTGTGGAAATTTCCAGCCTAATAATGTGCAAAATGAACTCTTGTAAGGTACTGCAACATGTTAGGCCCGAATTCAGCAAAGCAGTGAAGTGTGCATGTACACATAGGCTTCCCTGTTTCATTCAATCAAGGATGGATGCCTTTGTGATCTTTGGATCCTAGAGCATTTTCTAGCCTTATCAACAATAATACTGTAGCTTCATTGTCTGACATTTACAGCAGAAAAACAGAGCAGCTTGAGAGTCAGCAGGACTAGATAGATGCAGTAATTCAAGCTGTGAAGATTTATGGTTATTACCAGTGGAGGACATTAAAGTAATTCACTGACATGTTATACAAGACTTGTGATAATTTCCCTCAAAAAATTGAAGGGCAAGAGAATAAGGGCTGTTTTGTGTTTGTGTGTTCCATTACAATGGAAAAGCTCAGTATTTCTGATATTATTTTTTTTTTTGCACTTTTGGCCCTTGATAAGCCCTTCCCAGCTGCTAACTGCCATATCATTGCTCATTCTTTAAAAGAGCTAGAAGCAGCATGGTGGCTGACTGCCAGAAGGTGGTGCATGTTAAGAGCTGCATTAAACAAAACCCCTGATTTTCTTGGAAGTAACTTTTTAATATTCGGATGCCTACTAAGTCCTGTGGTGCTTTGCCAGTAAATATAACTCTGAATCTAAACTGCTGTGCAGAAATGTGTATAATTGTGGGACAGGGTTGGTTTGGTTGTTGGGTAGGTGTTTTTTTTAATTATTAATAGCTTTTGAAGCAAAATATTTTAGCTTCGTGGACACACTTCTATAGAGAATGAAAGTAGCAAACTTAAGTAGCAGTGAGAGTTGCTACTTTTATAGTGAATTCGGTTGTGTAATTGCAGAATCTGCCAGTTGGGGCTTTTCAGAAAAGAATATCTGTTTTCCGTGAGAATGTTGGGTTATAAATATAAATGCTATACCTTCCTGAGCCAAAAACAGTTGAATTCAGGAATCTGTATTGCAGCTGAGAAGCAAATGATAGCCTTTCTGGGTGTCAGGCATTAAAAGGGCATTTTGCTAATTAGTTTTATTTTGACCAATGCCTTCACTACAAACATTGCTGACTATAAGCATGAAGGATGTCCTCTGGTGGCTGATGAGGCCTAACATGCCCAGTGAGATGTGACCCGCCATGTTAGATCTCTGTCACTCTGCTGTCAGTGACTGTGTGCTGCATTAGGCACTGCCTCGTCAAACACGACATGATGTGAGATGACCACAGGGTATGGCAAACTTAAAAGAAAGCTCCCAGATCCCTCCAGGGAGTTCAGACAGGAAACTGGTATTTTGCCACTGGCCTAGCGGGTGCCCATATTGCTACTCAGGACACATGTGATGCCTGAGGTGACTTTCTCTGCGTGATGCAGAGAAACTCTCTTTCAGTGCACACATCTCCAGCTGCCGTACCTGACCAGGCCAGCAGCACCAAGAGCTTCAGAGTCTCCTTCAGCTTCAAGTCTGGGACACCAGGAGCTGTAGGAGGGAGAATAGTGACCACATCACCATGGAAATCTCATGATTTCTGCCGTGCATGTGGAGGGGAAAGAGGAGAAGTTTTCACTTAGTCTCTGATTTAAACAGCAGGCTGGTCAGGAGTGACAAAGAGCATCAATAATTACTCCTCTAGCCATTTACAAAGGTAAATCTTTGTATATATCATTTGTAGAAGGAAACTGATGTTGTGCTGCAGTAAATATCAGGGGTTTGATAGGTCCCCCTTCAATATTCAGTGTTACAGGCCGGAGAGAGAAGCCATTACAGGCCACTTCAAAGGGAAAATTGAGATCAGCTGGTCTTGGCTCTCCGATACTCTCCAGATTTTAATGTTTTAAGGTTATTAGCAGGGGTTCCCAGCAGGTGGCCCTTGACTTTGGATTTCATCTCCCCAGTTGGTTTTATGATGTCTGATTTTTGTTGTCCTTGCAGTTCATGTTATGAGGCCTGTATTTTGAAGGGGGAGAAAGGAATTAAGTTTATGTAGGAGGAGGTTTCACAGTATTTTTTTTTTTAACTGATATTTTGATAGTTTGGCCATGTTTTAATGAGTTTGTCTTTGGATGTGTAGGAGCAGGGGCTGCAGGAGCTGTGTTTGAGGTACGTGGCTGTGAGGCCTGGCATTCTGCTGGAGACTCAAGACTCCGGCCTGTCAGATTCAGACCCCAGGCACTGCTAGGAAGCTGTTAGGCCAACCCTAAACTAACAGTAACTATAAGATGAGGTCCCAGCATACGGATCATGATGATTACATTTTAGCTAGTGCTCAGGTTCTTACCACCATGCACAGCTATTCTGCAGGAGAAGTTCTTTGTAGTCATTTGGCATCTAATCCAATGTTCATACTAAGTCAACGGAAAGTTTCATTCTGCTGATGCCAATGGAATTTGGATCCGGCGGTATTTCTTGCAATGATTAACTCTTCCTGGTTGTCAAAGCTAGTGGTTTCTTTAGATGGCAAAGGGTATATAATTAACTAAAGAAAAAATACACACCCCAATTTAAAGTAACTGGCACAGCTACCATCTCCTAGCATGTGTTAATACAACTGAAATTAGATATCCTTGTATGAAGTAGTATGAGAGGCAAAGTGACATGAAGAAAATGGTGTGTCTAAACCCACAGATATTTGAAACTTCCCTGTAGTGGAAATAGTTCACATTTGAGGTTTTCTTATTCTTTCTTCTGAGCAGCTTTGACCTCATGGTTTGAAGAGGAGGTGTAATGCTGGCTACTGAAGCCCAGACCTTGGACTTGCCTTCTCAGTGCTTTTGACCAGGTTGTCTAACCTGCCCGCACCTCACTGGCATGGATGTACAACTGAAGGATGACAGGCCGCAACTTTTAACTCCCTGTGTGCCTCTAACTCTTGGGCACCAGGCTTTTCTTCTTGGAGCAGGAAAGCGAAGGCACTTTTTCACTTTTAACACTGATGAGAGCAGCAGGAGCCTGGTCAATACAAGACCAGCCCATTTTTCTACCCATGAGGTTGGATTTTTGGATCTGGTTGCAGATCGTTCAGTACCAAGTAGTGTATTTTCCTTCTGGCCGTGTTGCTGCTTTGGACTGTACCAGCAGTCAGGACATGCACTATGGCCATGTTTCCCCATATATGTTATAACTGATCTTTCTGCCACTGGAATTAGTGATCTCAGACAGCCTCACCTCTTATCCTTTTTCTGAAAGCAGAATTCTTGTAGATTAACAGTAGTGCACATCCGCTGCATATTTTACCATCTGTTTAGTATCAGATATGATTTTTACAGCCTAGTAGTTGATTTTTCCATAAAAACTGGTAATGGAGCATGGGGCCAATACCACATTGGAAGTCTCACAGAGTAGCAAAAGGACATGTTACATTGGCAGTGTAGTTTCATTCTGCTTGCAAAATGGTGATGCCCCATGCAAATGCTGGCTAAGATGACCCTTCTGGCATCTCAGAGCGTGTCAAGTGGGTTCAGAACACCTGACCTTTAAGGGGAAAGGAATCCTGATGACTCACCTCAGGAGAGAAGGAAGTCCATTAATTCATCTCTGTGAGCCAAGCAAAGCATCTGCTAGAAAGCCATCAAGCTATTACTGTGACTCGGGGGGAGGTTTAGCGAAAAGTGGCCTCTCCATGCCATGGAGAAAAATAACAAGTGTCCTGTTTAGAGGTAGCCATCTCCCAGACTATCCTTTGTACAGCTCTAGATTAATTATGTTTGTTAAGGAAGAAGAGATAGTGTTGTCTTGCAGGGAAGATAAGGCAGGAAAAGATAATTACTTCAAGAGAGATAATCTAATCATTCCCAATATGTTAAGCATCTCAAATCAGTCCAACTTTTTCAAAACTGCTAACAGTGTGCTCATGGACTAAGAGATTAGAAAAAGAACGGCAAGAGCAAGCTTTGGTCCTCTTTGTTTTGTTGCATTGTATGTTAAATGTTAACTGTTAATTAAAGTGTTTATTACGATTAACAGGTTTCAACATGCTATTTGACTTATTTTAAATATGTGGGTTTTAAAGGGAGTGAGTTCAGAGTCAGCCTAGTGACTCCTGCTTTGCTACCAGGAGCAGTTTTTAAAAAACAGTAGTAATTTTTTCAGATTTTTAAGTGATATTCTTCTTGTACTTCCTGGTTTTAGACAAATTTCTAAAATGTGTATACTTTACTATAAAAAGCCATTTAGCTCTGTTTAGAACATTTAGTGGGGAAATCCCAATGTTGACAAACAGTTTTAGCCTGTCCACTAGAAATGAAAAACAAGTAATAGGAACAAAAAGGATACAGTCAAGTTTCTCATATTTGCAGTTGCCAAGAAAAAGCCATTTCTCCCAGTTTGTGTAACACAAGGACAGACACATGAAAAATTAGACCTTTCTGTCATAGAGCCTCAATTCACCAGCTGGTGTTCCAGTTTCTGTAGGACTATATTGTTCTGGCAGAGCTGGGAAATCAGTTGTATTGTTTTAGATTTACCTTCCGGGTGTTTCAGTCAAAATGGATGAGCTGCAAATTGCACCCTGGCTGAGGCAGCCCCCAGCATGCCTGGTTTTTAGAAAGTTGTTATTACTTACTTTTTTATTTATTTGGTTATTATCACACTGTAGGAACACCAAGCATGTGAAGCTCACTGTGCAAGGCATTATCCACACATTAATTTTAAAAGCTGGGCTCTGCCCCAGTCTGACCATTGGAGAGGAAGTCAAATCTTTAACCAACACTGCATGTGTTGAAGATTGCAGAAATACAAGGCAGAGGTTCACAAGGAGTGGGACTTGAGTCAACATTCGAGGTGCTGTTTTTTTCCAAGGTTGGAGGATTTTTCACATAGGCCAAAGAAATAAAGCTTAACAGGATTTTTGCTGTTTTGTGTCTGGTTTGTGTTGGTTTTTTTTTGTCAGGGGAAGTGTGGAATGTTCACATTCACTAATTGCTTACGTTCATTCTAGATGGGATACACTCCTTTGCATGTTGGCTGCCACTACGGAAACATAAAAATTGTTAACTTCCTTCTGCAACATTCTGCAAAAGTTAATGCCAAAACGAAGGTGAGTTTTCCTCCTCTGCCTCGCTCACTCAGTGGAGGCGGCTTCTGCGCCGTGTCCGCTGCAGCCTTTCCCTTTCCCTGCAGAACGGGTACACGCCGCTGCACCAGGCTGCACAGCAGGGGCACACACACATCATCAACGTCCTGCTCCAGCACGGCGCGGCGCCCAACGAGCTCACTGTGGTAAGTGCAAGGGGTCCAGCGCTTCCCCCTCGGGCTCAGCTGTCCCACCCCGTGTAAATCCTTTAAGCAAGGGAAATGTGAAAAAAATGTATGTGGTGGGAGAGGAAAAGAGCAGAGGAAGCTTATTCCCATCGCCCCCGCATCCTCTATGCCATCATCTCTTCCAAAACTAGAACAGCAAACATCTGAAAATCTTTTCATTTTCATTCCATTTCTGTAAAGAGTTAAAAACTTAGTTATATATCCTACTACCCGAAATATATTTATTTCAATCACCAACAAGCAAACATTTATTTGGCCTTTATTGTGCGTTCTTCTACAGTTAATTAGCAGTTTCTACACTTTTCCTTGCTAACATTCATCTTTTGTTATAAATGTTTTAATTGCTAGAATGGAAACACTGCCCTCGCCATTGCTAAGCGACTTGGCTACATTTCAGTCGTTGACACATTGAAAGTGGTGACAGAAGAGACCATGACTACAATTGTAAGTACAGCTTAGTTCAGCAGCGAATGGAAGAATTTTTCCTAAGCCAGTGTATTCAGCTTTGTTTAGTTACGTGTCTACTGAGATTCCAGTTTAATTTCCTCCTTTTAGCAGTATAAAGTCGAAATTAAGTCAAATATGAGCAATATATTTTTAAGGTAGTAGACGTTACTAGGATGTATTCATCCAATCAGAAAATGGACGGTGTAAATGACTGGTCATAGCTGCCATGTTTTTTTCCATACATCTTTTTGTTTAGGGCACAAACCACACGAATATGAGCTTGTTTGTAGTTGAAAAGACATTCCTATAGACTTATGTAAATAGAAGTTGCTTCTGCCTTTTGAGAGGGTTTGCCAAGGGGCTGATGTATAATGACTTGTATTTGGCCTAAGAAAACCTATTCCAATCTAGAAAGTGGTTGCAATTTACTTAAAAGCACCTCATTACATAGTTTCTGGTGTTTTCTGCAAGATGGTGAAAGTCTGTCTTCTGCAAACAGCCACAATCAGCTACTGCAAGCCCAGATATCCATTCACTGACTTGTACAGGAACTCCTGGTCATCTCTCTTGCCTCTCAGGAAGGCTGATTGCAGCATTAGGCAGGGGAGATTAAAGGGATTAGCAATGGTCAAATATTACATGCTACCAGAAAAACAGTGGCTCACCGAATCCAAGATGTTTCTCAGAAAGATCTTTTGTTCATTAAAGTTTTGCCAAATTGCTCTACAAAAAAAAAAAAATGTTTTGTGAGGTGAGGAGCCCCCATGTCCATAAGAGTAAAGCCTAATTGAGTCTTAAGAACATAAATTCAGAGCGTTGGCTCCAAGTCTGCCTTTTCTTTCCTGCAACTCTTTCTCTGCTTGAAAAGAAGGAAGAGAAGTATGTACACGTATGTATTTTTAGGTGTATCAGAGACGGAAAACAGTTACTGTGTGCTCCATGTTTTGTCATCGCCCATTTGTGCCGTCTGTCAGTGCAAGGAGGTGGTTACAATAGGGTGAGCATTTGGGATGACAGGCAGATTTTAGCTCTGCTGCTGCATGTGCCTTTTCTTTCTGTGACTTTCCTGATTGTGGTCTATAATTCAGCAGCTTACAGAAAATCATTGCAAAACACTTCAGTGCCTGAAAAAAAAAAGTCCTGTGATTTTGCTAGTTTAACAGGAACGTGTTAAAAAACTTTGTAAGTAATTCCCACAAAATGAAATGTCTGAGGCTTTTTATAAGTTTTGTGACGTTTAATCTCTTCTACCTATATCAAGCCATGACAGTAGCCCAAGAAACATGAACTGCCAAATGAGTATTCATGAGGTCAGAGAAAAGCTGAAATATTTTAAAATAAATGAAAAAGGCAAAACAATTTTGTTCTCCTGAAGTTAATAATAATATCTTGTTTGTATATAAAGGATGACAAGTAATGGTGGTTAAAAATAGTGGTAAAAACTCCACAAAGATGAGGGTGAGTTTTGGTCTGGAGTTTGTTTGGTGTTTTGTTTTTTGGTTGGGTTTTTTTTTCTTTCTTTTTGTTGTTGTTTTGTTCCACTGCACTCCTTGAATGGTGACTCTGCAGGGTCTCCTGCATGATGTAAAACTTCATCAGTGCTTGTTGTGCAGTACCCCAGCTGAAGAGTAAAATTTGCGTGTGTGTCATTTGTGGGATACACAGGTATTCTCGGAACAGATTTCGGGCATTCATAACATATTTTTTTCTGCTTCTAATTTTCTTTTATATTGGTCTTTGAGTCTGAATCGATACAAACATCAGGATGAAAATCAACCAACCGCTTCCGACTGTCTTTCATTCACAAATTCCTTAAAAGGGTATCGTTTAGCCTGCATGTGGTTACAATTGTTCTCATTTGTGGGAAAAACACACAATTCATGCTGAGGCACCTCTGAAAAAAAAATTACATAGATTAAGCCAGCTCCCAAACTGCAGCATTTTTCTAATGAAAAGGAGAAATACTTCCCTCAGAAAGTTTAGTTTAAATAGTGATGACATATTCCTGCTCAAAATTTAGATGACTATTTAAAGAGTTCTTGTTAAACCCCTTAACATGAAACTCTTTTCAGTGCATTTGTTTCTTCTTTTGGTTTTCAGCTCATGCTTTTTCTGCTGTGGAAATATAAATGTAGTTTAAAACATAAGTATAATATTGCCTATTTCTGTAGTCTTTTTAAATTTAATTTAGTCTTTTTAATTTTAATTATAAAAAGGAAAGCAAATAAGAAACTAATAAAAAATCTTATGTTGCTAACTGCAGTAAAAATATGTTCTACCTTGCATTTAATTTTTAAAATAACTATAGTTTTAAGAAAAATGATGTCTGCACTCTGAAATGATTTTATTTTCTTTCACAGACTGTCACAGAAAAGCACAAAATGAATGTACCTGAAACCATGAATGAAGTTCTTGATATGTCTGATGATGAAGGTAGTAAAATATAAAAAATCCCTCTTGCTTATTTTTCAGTTGTCTGTTGTAAGAAATGTTTGTTTAAAAAAAGCAACCACCAAATAGTATTAGTTGGATATGGTCTTTGCACATTCGTTATTGTTTTACTTTATTGTTTTGTTGACACATTGATAGTCTATGCTTTTATTTAATTATTTTGTTTATTTAAATCATGCAGTTCGTAAAGCCAATGCCCCTGAAATACTCAGTGATGCTGAATATTTGTCAGATGTTGAAGAAGGTATTTGTGCATTTTTGTATTGCAGTGATATTTAACTTAAGGCTCTGAAAATTAATCCTTTCAGATAATTTTTTTATTATCCCACTAACAATAATTTCTGCTTTAAAATTAAGCATGCTTTCAACAATTATTTGAGCTATTGCTGATAATCCTCTAACTTTTTCTGAATTTCTTACTCCCAATTTTTAATCAAATTACTTCCACTTTCCTGGAATAGTCTTTTGCTGCTGCTTCTATAAAGTGGGCAACTGTTTTATTATTGTAACTGAAAATTTAAATATTGGACAGAAGGGTCCAATATCAAAACACTTTGGAACAAACACCTGCTAGTGAAAGTGAACAGCAGAAGGAATGAGTTTGTTGTTTTTTTAAATACTGATGTGAATTAAGCTCTGAAATGGTTGATTTACATTGACAGTGGACCCTTAGCCTGGAAAGAAGTATTTTCAGGTGTTTGTTTTTTTTTTGTTCTGGGTTTTGTTTATTTGTTTATTTGTTTTTTAAAGTAACATTTCAGTCAGGACATTCAGTAAAAACGCATCAGGTTATTTTTGTCCTGAATAAAGAGAATGCTGCATTGGACTCAACATGTTGGTGTTTGTTAG